>VWZN01007391.1:102639-126932 GCA_013396955.1 Regulus satrapa
TTTTTTTTTTTTTTTTTTTTATGTCAAGTGGTTTAATATTGATCTTGCATTGGTAGGTTAAATGCATTCACTTCTAGAAGACATGACAGCCTGAAGTGAAAAAAGAATTTAAAGGTGAAAGGGTTATCAACTGAAGAAAGTTATCCTGACACCAGTCTCCTGCAATCATGAGCAGATTGAATTATGTGATTTTAAATTAGATCTCTTTTGTAAGTTTTCCATGCTAAACCAGGAGGAAAAAAGAACTTATCAAGAGAATTCGTGTTTTGAATTTGTCCCTCACGTATACAAAGAAATATATTCCTTACATTGAAAAAAGTTATTTTTATAAAAGCCTTTTGATTTTTCCTGAAAAGAAAGGACTCTAGCACTTTTTTTTTTTCTAATTCTAACATGTTTGCGCATGTCTGAATTAGTGCATGTGTATCTATCAATAAGTACTGGACACATATATTTTTAGTTTCTGCATGAAAATACATATATCCATACACACAAAAAACCAATAGTTAAGAAATCTGCCTTGATGTCTTTTGAACTACAAACACTTCAAGCAGAATTCACCAAGGTTAGGTCAACTTCTTTGACCTGCACATTTTTAAACAGTAGTAGATCTCAATTTTATTAGATGTATTTTACAAATGCAATGTTGCTTCTGTTGTGTAATAAGTATTAGGTTTGTCTGTCTGCTTTAAAATATGTTTCAGAAGATTTTCTTGCTGTTATGGATAAACATGGAAAAGGGGAATAATTAAAAAAAAAACAAAAAAAACCACAAACCAAAGCAAATCTCGTCTCTCTTCAGTGTAGCTGCATTCAGCTAGGAATTCCTAGCAGCTTGATAGATTACCCAAGCTATCATAGGTAAAGACATCCTTCTGTGACTTAATTTCTTCTTCAATATGAATAAAGATTAAAATAGAATTACTAGCGGAATGCCATGTCCATGAGCAAACTGAGAGTGGTAGGGCTTGAGCAAGGGCACTGAACAAATAAAGTTTTCCCTTTCCATAGTGAATGATCCCAAGCTCCTGGCTAAGTGGGAGCAGGAACTCCATAAACCCTCAGGAGTAATTTGAACCTCACAATTGCTCATGCTATTCCTCGAACCTTTATAAAATCTCATCACGTAGAAGAAGATTAGGAAAAGGAAGGAGGAGAGCAGGATACCTGACTCCACAGTCAGGATTACTGGATGCATCAGCTAAGTGCCCCTGACAAGTAAAGAAAAATGTCACCACTTGTAATAATGTGTCTTTAATAAAACTGAAAGTCTCAGCCTTCGTGTGGGCTCAGATCTTATCATTTGACTTCCCTGAATAACACACATCCCTTTCTCTACTCCTGAGAATATGTCACATGTTGACCTCATCCCTACTACTCCAACTTCCTGCCCTTCCAAACAAAGCAGTGTCTTCAAGCTACCCACAGGCAATGGACCCTTGTAATGCAAGGCCTCTGTTAGAAATCCAAACTCAATTTAGTGCTGCATTTTCTGTTCAAAAAAGAGGAAACGTCAGAAAGAAATAAAGACAAGCCAGATCCTCAGCAGTTGGCTAACTCTAAGCTTATTTCTATTGCACGGAAGCTAACCAAACCAGTAACAGGGTAGTGCCAAAGAGCATCAGGACACCCTGCCAAAGAACAAGCCTTAGGCCTAGCTGCTGCTACTGGAAAACCCCAGACAAACGCCTGGCAAAGAGCTGGCCCCAGACTAACACATTGTTATTGTGGGGGAAGGAATGATGACACAATTTCCTGCACAATATTTATACACTTGTGCCCTGGAGCTTTGGCTTCTCCCTTCAGTGGATATAAGAAGCTAACCAACTGCAGGAAAGGCGTTTCTGTTGCCTAAGGTATTGCTGTGACTGTGTGTCCTTTTTATTTTCCCATCTATTTTATAGTTAGTTCCTTGATTCCCATAGTGATCTTAAACAAATGAGAGGATGTCATCATATAGAGTTTACAATCAACAAGGGCAAAGCAATCGGCAGCTAATGAAGAAATAAGAGCCTCAGAAAGGTGATATGAGGGATCAGAGTGGGCAGGAATAGCACTGAAGATGAAGACTTGGTTTCCAGTCTTCATCTGAAGTTCCTCCTACATGGCCTTCATCCTTCCTACTCGGCTCAATTCTATCCAGACAGATTGTGACGTTTATATTGCTGTGTAATTACAGCAAAAGCCAGACTTCCATTGCACTGGCACACGGAGGATCCTTGCATTATGGATGTGTTTTGGGATGTGTTTTGGGATAAAGGCATATATAGCTTGCACAATTTATGTCAAACACATAATTATGATGTAATTTCATACACACACTTGCTACAAGGTCACTAAAGGGTATTTTCTCCCAGGGCATTTCCTAATTTTCTTTTATCAGAGTTACTGTTCCAGGACTAGTTTGGAGACTTAAGGGGTAAAGAATATTTAGATTATTGTGAATAAACTATAAGATTTTGCATTATAAAGAAGAACTTGTAAAACACTGAGAGCAAGCAAGATTTATTAACATGATAAGTACATAGATAAGTTTTTATGAAGGATTTTGTGATTATGGTTAAAACTTTATGGGTGCTTCCTCAAATGTGCAACAAACCTCTTGTCACAGGTAAAACAGCAGCACATCAGAACTTCCGAGTAGAAAAGTCATATTGGTGCTTATTTTTTCTAATTCATAGAATTCAAAGAATGATAACTGATCTTTAAGATCCCTCTATGCTAAATTATCTGCATTGATATACTGGGAGACAAGACAGCTCAGCTCAGAAAAATTTACAAGCCAAACAGACAAGAGATAGAAGGCTGAAAAAGTGAAAGATGGAGTAAATTATTTTCCTAGACTATGTATCAAACTGGCAGCTGAGACTAGCTGTTTCAATTTCAGATTAAACCTAACTGTCTAGAAAAGATACAGACATCATTTTGAATCTAGAAAAACAGTGTATGCAAGGTTAAGTGGTTAATGATCACCGATGTAACAAGGTAAAGCAAATGGGAAAAAATGCAATTTGCAGTACTGGCATAGGAGAACACTTCCTCAGGTTTGCAGTAACAGAAGACCATGAAGCAGCCAAAATATATTCAGTTTGGCAGGACCAGACTATTAGGAGCAAAAAAAGCATTTTGTCCCTTTCAAAAGTTTAACTGTTTCTGCTACAGACCTGTCAAAGTGACATGAATTAGCTGTCAACTTCTTACCCCAGTTTTATATAAGCTGATGTGTACTCAGGTAGTGATGGCTGAATACCAACACTGGTACTTTTAAAGCTGTTGCACTCAGCTCTTACTTAAAGTGCATGAAAATTGGTGTTATGCTGTGAGCAAATGACAGCAGAGCCGAGGCCAAGAGAATGCTCTTGAATGAGGTGGAAATGTTATGTTTTCTTAGTGTTAGCCATGAATTTTGTCCTGGTGCCAGAGTGGTTTCTATGCAGGCTTCTTGCAGAGTGAAACAGAAATGATGGCTCTACTGCAGCTTTTCTTCACTCAGTGGCAATTTATCAGTACGATACCAATCTCTGAAATGTCTGGCTGTTGTTCTTCTCTGAAAACACAATACAGCTAAGATAAACAGTGGTGCTTTACAGAGAAAAGACAGAAAGATAAACACAGGTTCTGAAATGGCAATCACTTTTCTTCATTCTGAAAAATTTGTTACTAGAAACAGAAGCTCATGGGCAGGAGAAGGAAATTGAGATGATGCCATTTCTCTGGGTTGGAAGAAGAGGAGGCTTCAGTTTTATCTTCTACTGGAAGAAAGCAGCTTTGTCAAAAGTCCAGCATAAAAGAGAACATCTATATGACATCTGTGAAGAATGTCAGAGACTATCCTGCAAAATTAATTTTTTAAAATAGTCCTTTTTAAAATAAATACCCTCAGCTGAAGAGGAGCTCAGTGAAGACTGAAGGTTTTAGAATACATAAGAATGCACCATTTCTGCAGGAATTAAAACAAGAAGAAAAAAAAAAAGATAACAGCAATTGGAGTATTTACCAGCTAAACCAACAGTAACATAAGAAACATATAAACACCTCTCAAAAAACCAAAATATTTACCACAGGACAGCAGCTATTTGCCTTTGCAACATGTGAGAGTCTGGCACTAACTTCCCTCTGCAGAATGTTGCATTAACAAGCTTCCTTTAAAATCTACTGGGAGTAAAAGGACTCTTTAAAATAGACTAGTTTGTCAAGGTCAAAACTGAAACTGCACTCCATCCTCTGCAATTTTAGAAAGAAGAACTGATCAGCAGGGCCTTTCTTGCTTCATACATCTCTCCATCTTGGGAAGGAAATTTAGTTGTGCCACAGTCTGACCTAAATTATTGAAGTTTTGTGACAATCTCTCTCAAAATTATTATGTTTGACCTCCTGCATTCCATGATTTGCTTGAATGATGCCAGACAATTTTTACAACTATTATGTTTCATGAGGTAATCTTTGACAGCAACATCCATTACTCAGCATGTTAAAGACTTCTATTTATCTATTCAACTTCTACTCCCTGGATAAAATAGATAAGTTAATTACAACTTGGTAAAATCACCTGGAAAATATTGGATCCAAAATCTGCAAGTTATACAGTCAGTAACTAAAAACTTATGCAATTTTTTTTGTACCATGGAAAATAATTATAAAAAATAGAAACAAAATAAAATAAATTAGAGTTTAGATGTTCTTTATTAACTGCTTTTGTTTGTCTCATTAAACTTAATTGGAATTTTCATTCTAGGAAAACTGTATAATAGGCACCCCCACTTTACTTATTAACTGTACAGTACCAAAGATACATGGTTCATTGTGATGTTTATTGACTAGTTCTCTTACAAAAATGATTCTTTTAGATTTTAAGGAGAAGCTTTACTCACAGGTTACTGCAATTTCTGTCTCTACTACAATCTATACTGCTAAAAAGATTTTTGAATATTTTCTAACCTAGAATAGATTTTGGGATTTTTGAGGGGTTTTTTGCGGGTGATTTGGTTTTTGGTTTTTTTGGCTGCTGTCAATAAAACTTTTCATTTGCAATGAACAGTAAAATGTCAGGAAAACTTTACAGAATTAGCATAAAAAAATTGTCATTTTTTGAGGAAGAAATATCGAAAATCCATATATTCAAAAAAGCAATGGAAAATTTTATACATATCTATACATAGTTTGTTTAGAAAATTCACAAAAATTATTTTCCATATATAAAGTTGCAGTTTCTGGTACTCTTAAGAAATCATCAAGAATAAGATTGTCTACTCAAGTCTGGGGGGTAGAACAACACCCAGAAAATGGATGCAATCCAGCTCAGGAATGATTCCTTTGAAACAAAATCTGTGGTGTAGAAATGAATAACTGCTAGAGCATACAGCTGCCAACTCTGGAATTTAGCATTCCACATTTCACTTAACCATAAAAAATGAAGAGGACCCATGTTCAAAGGCAAATGTAGTAAAACATTAAATTAATTTTATAGTGTGCATATTATAGGTCAAGCATGTCTAAAAGTTCTCAAAGCAAACTGCAACAATATCACTGAAAAATATTTACTATGGAATAATGTAAGTAAAACATAATAATAATAAATGACATTTCTATTCCAACTGTCTTCTGCGTACTCATTATACTTTTAATAATACAGATGTATTTTTGAGCATATAGCAAAATCTCTTGCTTTTTCTGGGCTTAATTCTAATGATTTAAAGTGTTACCCACTGAAAAGACTCATTCAGTTCCATTATACTTTCTTTGAGACAAACTTGTTTCAACAACAGCTTTCCCTGTACACCATGTCACCATATTTTGGTTCCAAGTATTCTTCTTTTTTTCTTTTAAAACCCAAAACACTTACTCATATATTCCCATTTCCAAAACTCTAAAGGAAGGATCTTCTGCTATGTTACAGGAATAATGCTCCCCTAACTCAAAGAAACCAGAGATACAACATAATAGCAAATTCTGGTCATGATTTCAAGAAGGAAAAAGTACATATGCTTTTGTGACACTAATGGTATGAGCATAAAAATACCGATTTTCAAGTTGCCATCATTCCTGAACAGCATTCCTGTTCAAAAGAACTGGAAGCATCCATTTTGCTTATGAGCATCTTAAACTTGTTTCCTTTCCTACTGTAATATTAAGAAAACAAAACTGTCATAGAAGATACCAGCATTTATTTACATTTTATATTAGAGAAGTTTTTAGATGTACTGGAATAACAGACGTACCTGAAAAGCTGATATGTGGAGTAATACTAACTTGATAAGCTATGTATGCAGATGCCCTTGCTATGACCCTTTTTTTCTCACTGAAATTTTATTCTTTATAGATTTTACATGGCTCATAGCAGACAATAGGAAGAGGATTGTATTTTACACCTAATCAAATAATCTTAAATACTCCAAATTAGTTCATAAGAATGGAGCATAAAAGCAGCCCCAAAACATTTTATGGAAGTGTTTGGTTCTGTTGTGAAGGAAGTAGAAATCTGAATGATACAACACCTGAGATTTTCATTGGGGAAAAAAAACTGAGGGTTAAAGTGGGGAGAGTTACCATTTTTAGTCTGCACTATCTTCCTGTGGTGAAGAAATTATAAATCAGTCAACAGCAAATTCTAAGTACTGCTGACAGCAAGGATAGTCATAATTGATAGAAAGGAAAAAGGAAGAGGGAGAATGAGAGAGAGTATAGAAAAAGTGAAGAAGGTCATGCAACCAAGGGACTTATTCAAAGTCAGTATATTTTAAAGTATTGTCCTGCATCCTGCATGATTATTCCATGTAGAAGACTTCAGTATCTCTCAGATCATCTTCTTCACTAAATTTTTACATCACTGTGAGGAGAGATCTCCTAAGATAAAGCCGGATTAATGAGTAAAAAGGCAAAGTCAGCTACACAGATCTGCAATAGAAATCAAGAGACCTAAGCAGCTGTTAGGAACTTAAAGCCTGGGTCTATCATCGCTTAGTAGGTGGGATCCAGATAGCAATCATTGGAACATAACAAGATTTCAGAAGGGCTCAGAATTTATGAGACTCCCCACTTATGCCTAATTGAAAGATTGTGAAAGTTAGTCTGGATTCCAAGATCTGCGATAGTAATCATGAAAAACTCAGTGGGTTTGGAACTTGTGAGTGACACAGACATTTTCTTTGTGCAAACTAATATTTCATGACTATATATCATCTCAAAAAGCGATCACAGCACAAAGATTGTGTTATATGCATTCAGACATATTTGCATCTATGATTCTTCACCTTTATTTTTGTTTCTTCACCTTTATTTAGCCTTTGATACAGCAACAAAGGAGTGAATTAATGCATCACATTCTGTTCAATTTTCTTTTCTTTTTTTTTTTTTTTTTAATTAGACAGGCCACCAAAAATGGAGGTGAAGGTCTTAAGATTTATAGTGCATTCTTTATCCTGTTAGCACTCAAGCAAGTCTTCACTCGAACAGCAACATTATGAATCAACCATAACATCAAGTATATTCTCCAAAAGAATGAACAATATGCTGCAATAACACTGCATAAATGTAACTGGTAGAAATAAAGTATGGAAGCAAAATAAACTCTCATGCTTCAAGGCATAGATCAACAAAGGCTTTACACTCAGACTAGAAGCTAAAAGGATTAAATCGTGGCATTCAGTGCATGTGCATTGCTCTGCACAATGGGATCACTGAGTTCCTACTGAAGTATCATGCTTCTGTAGTAACAATCACCACAAAAATCAACATGGAATAGTTGCAGCACTTGATATTTTTAATGAGGGTATACACAAACCTTTTTCTGGAAAGCTCAAATCATGATTTCTTACATTGCTTTATGAAATATCGACCATTACAAAGTGCCTCCAGCAGGACTCTCAAGTTCAAATTCCCAACTTTTTACACAAGCCACGTCCACATTAGCAAGGTTTGATGGTAGCATATTTTTAGGTTAGAGTAGAGGATGCAATAACTCCTTTATACACACTTCAGGAGGCTTATTTTCAGTTAGCTCTGGTTTATTACTGTAAATTTCAGCCCATTATCACTTGCTACGGGTTAGGTCCAATGCCAAAAAACACCTTTTGGTTTATGTTGACCCAAAAAGTATTGATTTCCTGTGATTCAAGACCACTCCATGATGCAATCCAAGAAGCAGTTGGAGGGGTTAACTGGATGATTAACTTCAGAAGCCTGTTCCTGACCTGAAGTAAATTGCTGTTGTAGGCACACCAGTCTTGTCCTCAGAGCGCACGCCAAAGTACCCCTGAAGTGTTCCATCTGGAATGCCCGAAGGAAAACCCTAACAAGCCCCAGGTGTCACAAGGCAGTTCAGTGCACCCTTTGAAGCCACCAGGAAAACCTACACCATGCTGCCTCATGACATGAAGCAACCTGAAATGCAACCCAGCTGTGAGCAGGTTCCAGTGCTGGAGGTCTATTTAAAAGCAGAGTGGCAGAGGTAGCGCACAGTACTCTCCCATTCCTTAGTGTTATTTCCACTAGCAAGTCAAAGCTGGGGCTCAGGATAACATCCATACAACAAAAGGTGTGTGTGCTATCTTAGGCACTGATCCTCTTGCCAGTTCCTGTAAGCAGCTTTGTCTGGTGTGTGCTTGGACATGCCAGGCTGCCAAGGCCAAACCAGGCAGACACGCCATTTCTAGACACACAATGGATTCCTAATGCAAGGAAAAAAAAATCACAGTTAGAAGTTAAACTGGTGGGAATAGGTTTGATGTAAGGGGAAACCTTACATCATATCACTCTGTCAAATATTCAGCCCATCAGGATTTGTCTGCATTTTTACTGGCATCTTGGTATTTGAAATTTTGAGAAAGACTGAAAATCTGTGGACGCCTTGTGGTGATCTTCCAAAGATCTGTTGTGGTGGGGGAGAACCAGCTCAGAGAGAGTAGGTTATGCAAGCATAATTGCTTTTTAGCTACCTGCATATTATGTCACTGCTGAGTCCCATTTCACACTATCTATGTTTGCTTAAGAGTCCCTTTCAAGTCTCCTCATATTGTCTGGTTTTGTGGAGTCAACTCAGAGTTGAAGCTGATTGACAAATGCCCTTTCTCTAAGGAGACAGGCCCATGTGTCTACTGTCTCAACTAACTTCTGGACAGCTGGTGGATTACTGTGCATTGGTAACACTCTTCCTTGGGATGCTGCTATGAAGGTTTAGACACCAGATAACAAAAAATTGTGACACCATTATTATAGTTTTGTTCTCTCTTATGATGAAATCTGTAGGTGGATTAGATGTAATCTGCCAACTTGGTTCCTGGGGAAAAAAAACTTTAGATATAAAATTTCCAAAAGCTATCATACAAACCTTCACATGTGTTTTAACAACATTAACAACATATTAACTATAGTTTGCTCTGTGCTCTTAGAGCCTGTAAACTGTCTTAATGCCAGACTGGCTTATGAGCTCCTTCCTAAAAATAAAATATTAAAACTCTCAGTCCCATGCCAATGAAATTAAGGCAAATGTCATCACAATAAAGTATGCTGACTTAGAAGTCAAGCCAAAAAGAACCATCTTTCTTTGTCTGGGAAAATAATTACATTATCTTGTCTTTTTTTAATTCCCAATTGCATAAAAAAAATCATTTATAATGGATTCAGGCCCTGGTAGAACCTTTACTTTTCCTCTCCAACTTTCTTTTACTATGAAGTACAGATGGATAACACCTGAATTAGTCTGATATTTAGATGCATTGAAGAATGTTGTGGTACTCATATTTACTATATGCATACACAGGTAAACACACACACGCACATAAATATATGCACACAAAAGATTTGTGTATCAGAAAACAGAGTTTTGAAAGGATGTGCACAAAGGTCATCTCTTTTCTCTCTAGTGTTTTCTCAGAGTACCTTCAGATCCTTTGATCCCAGAGTCTTAGCTCTAAAATGAATCTATAACCAAGCTAGCAACAGGGAGCAGAAGCATGAGGTAGGCAAACAAGGTGAACACAAAAGGGCGTTGCTCAGGTTTGAGGCATTTGTTTGCATGACTACTTGTAGACCAAGGTGAAAAGTGCAACTGGCTTTTTGGACTGAACGAGGTGTGTAAACAGGCATGAAAGAGAGGCTAACTCTCAGCATCAAGAAATGTTTGTGCTCTCAAAATCAATGGGTGGTTCGTGACAACAAGGAAAGGGCAAATATTGAAGACAAAAAAGGCTCCAACCTGTGGTGTGTATTCAATCTGCTCTAAATATCAGGTAAACTTGTAAGAGATCCACAAATAGCTCATGCACTAGGTTGTGATTTCACTGAGGTAGGAAGACGTTTTGATGTAGATAAAGTAAATATAAGCAGCAGACTGTCTTGGAACTGATCCTTCTTTAATCCTCCTCAGTTGATGACAAATTGCCGTGTACAGAAAGCTTTGTGAGAATGTGAGCTCTTCAGATAACTGAAACCCACAAGGCAGCAAGCTGTAACAAATGTGCCATATTCCCACCAACTAACCAACCTAAACAGAGAAATAAATATTAAGCAAAACACTGCAAATGTCAGCAATCTTTTTATTTTTCTCGGAAGTATGGCTGCTACGATCTACGGGAAAATAAATTTTTCTATGTGTTTCTTTAAACAGAGATTGCTGCAATGTTGATACATTGGTCTAAATTAAATACATGAAAATATGTTTGAAAAGTATTTTTCTTTTTAAAGGTCTGCTTTTGCTACACATGCAAAGATTCCCTAAAATCAAGTCAGCACAAGGCTGCGGTAGGAACTTACTGCCTGGAGAGAGGTCATGTCACTCCTGAAAGTAACAAATGTCTATCAAACATAAAGGTTTCTGTTAGAGGTAAGGAATTTATTAACCAGCAGGTTTTAAAAGTTTTACCCCTACATATAAAACTTGCTTTAAATACACTACCATGGCAAAAATGTTTCTGTTGCCTTAAAATGATTTCACAAGGCTTTAAATATGCACCTGACATACTTCAGATTCAGTCTTTATCAAAATTCTTTTATTTTGAGAGGCTGAAATGGCAAAATCAGTCCCTCTAAACCATTGACTCAAAGCTCAAAACTCCCGGTCTTTTAGAAAATCAATTGAGCTCTTCCAGAAATTTAGACCATATAACTGGAAAAATAGGTAGAAGAGGAACAAAGAGAGTTAAATGAGTTAAAGATAACAAATAAGGCTGGATTAAGTCTAAACTGTTGTTTGAGTAACACTGTGCATGTGAGAAATTTCTTGCAGTTTTACAGTGAGGAAAAATAAACATGGGAACTCAATGGCTCTAACATGGTCAGGACAATTACATGTAAATTTTACTTTTTTTATAAAAATCCTGCATCCTCATTGGTTTTAAAAAAATATTGGTGTCTGCTTTGTACCAAAAGTAAAAGGTCAAGTTGTTTCTTTCCCTTCTGCTCAAGACTTAGATTGTGTTTAACTTAATCAAACCCAGATTTTAGCTTGACCTGTACATACACAGGGGGAAGGTGGTAGGGTTAGAGCATATTTACCTTGCTTCACCATGCCAACAGTTCCCATAAACAGCATGACAAAGAAGAATTCAACTTTAACAAAGCTGCTTAGGAACGGGCCTCAAGCAAACCTAGGTTTTGTACATCACAAGTGCTGGGCATCTCTCCGTAAGTTACATTTATGCTGGTAATGTGTCAGGTTCATCCTCTGTAGGTGTTAATGAAAGTCTCATACTTAAATTCCCTCTTTGCATGTCACAGATGATTGAGAACAGACATTGGAACAAGAAGAACTCCTGCAATCGTTGTATCATAAAGTAATTTGGTTTGGAAAATACACTGCTAAGTTTAATTTAGGCATTCAGATTTGCTTGACATGGCTGTGCAACCTGAAAAATATGTGTGCCAAGGGCACAGGACAGACTGGCAGGGAGTAACCCATTAGAGACACATGAGAGAACTGAGAGGTAAACGTGGGGTAAACCACTGCTTCTCTGGACACATGGAAACCCAGAGGCAAAGAGTTGCTCTCTTCTTGTCTGCTCCTGAAAGAGAGAAGTTCTGTCCTACACATGGGAATAGAGACAAAAATATAAATTACCCTTTCACTGAATAACTTGGGGAAATCGGTGCAAATGTGTCCTTGGCAATCGTTTCCTCCTGTTTTTCTCCAGCATTTTGGATTGATTGTAACCAGTAGGTAGGCTATAAATAAAAATATATTTTAATGTTATTCAAAAGGAATAAGCAGCTTCTGAATCCCTGGATAAGTTCCAAGTCTGTTTAAGAAGGTTTTTGTTATTGGTTTTTAAACTGGGAATTTAGAACTAAGCTGATGCAAGATCACATAGGCAAACTACTACTTTGAGAATTCAAAGACAACATTGCTAAAAGGTTAATAACAGACATTTTCCCCTTCCTTGTCTTTAATTAAAAGCAAAAAAGACATAATTGCATTTTTATTCGAATTTATGAGGTACAGATACAATTTTTCAGATTACAAATATAATTTATGATTACCAGAGTAACCATAGTTGCTTTGCTACTGGTTAAATGTAAACTTTTAGATGCCTCCATTTTTGAAATGAAAATAAGTCTGGGTTTATTTAAGAATTGCTTTTCGGTTGCTCTAGTTTGCTAAAGCAGGACAAAGGATGATAACTGTCATCTTTCTCCCTTGACTTTTGAAGCATCTTTAAGTCTGCTTCTACACTCACCTGATAGCAGCCTTCCAGTATCTGTAGGGAATACAGTTCCCTTCAGGGAAGCTGAAGAGGGACTCCTCATTAGAAGCTCTTTGAAAATAGTATTTATGAATCTGACCTCACATGAAACATTTCTGTATGTATGCATTTAAAGTGTTTTTTAAGCAGTGTATAAATTTGCAGTGATGAAAAAATACTTTCATAAAAGAGCTTACACTTTGCATCACTATGATGAAGAGAGCAGGAAATATTGTCTCAATATATTGGATAAAACAAAAAGGTTTTTCAGTCTCTACATTTAGTAAATGATTTTAGGCTTTCTGAGTCTTGGGCCCATGTAAAATACTAATACCAGTAAGTGCTATATATTAAAACCTACTTATTCCTATCCACAAACAAGGAATTGAATGTTCAAATTTGATATCCCACCCATTTCACAATAATGATTGGCCACATAGAAATGATGAAATCTAAGGTCACCCAGAAGACCAAATCCAGATGAGACTGAAACCAGATCATGGCAGTCAGTTCAAGAACAGAGGTATGAACTATCTAATTACCAAGGATACTTACCACCATTTGAAACATCCTATATATTACAATCTCAAGGATATCTATACATATTTCTATTTACAGGTCTAAAGAACTAATTTATTTAATATTATTTTTGACATAAGAAAGCATTACTTTTAAAATATTCTATGAAAATTATTAAGAAAATATGAAAGGTCTATTTCTGATAATGATAACATTGCAAAAAAAGTCCTCAAACCTATCCAGCTTCATTGGTTTTATGCTTTAACTACATGGTTTTCTTCACTGTTCAAGTTTCTATATAAAATAGAAAAAAAAAAAAAAAAAGAAAGAAAGAATAGATAAGGAACAATTTTTTTTTTTTTTTTGAGAATATTCAGTCTTTCAGGCAGATATATAGAAGCTACAAATAATTTTCGCCCTCCCTCAATCTAAACAGAACATATCTCCATAAAATCCTCATGAATAGAGCAGAGCTCTATTAGTTCTATTAATTTGTTGTTAAACATCAGCTACAAACCTCCACATATGAAGATTTCACAGCCTGTTTAAATGTGTGAAATTTACATTTTGCTACTTTAATTCACTGACAGACTCTTAGTTTAGAATCTATTATACCCTGAGATAATTTTGTTTAGATTAGCTGTCTATGTAAAAAGTATTATTTTAAAGCAGATTAATTTTGTAACACATAAAAGAATAGTGTTTGTGATTCTTTTATTGGATTGAATATTCTTCAATACAGATCACTAGCCATTAAAAAACAAGAGAACAAATTCATCTTTCTCCAAACAGGCTTTAATAAATCTATTTCCATTTATCTTTATGTGAGAATATCCTTGCCTTAACTTTTCTATTGTTTATTTACCCCTTTTACTTAACTCTGAGTGGAAAACCAGTCTTATTGTGTTAAGCTTTACAATTCCATTAAATTAATTTCAGAGATTTAGGTTCTCATGGGCCAGCAGTGATCAGCACAATAATGCAACATCAGTGTAATGTTTGCATTATAAATACTGTGGATCAATGCTTGTTAAAAAAAAAAAGGAAAAAAATTCCCATCAGAATGTTGAATAAATAATCATGATAATTCTTCATTTTTAAGGCTTTTACAAGTTTTTCTTTATCAAAACAAAATCTGGGACCTAATTTGACCTGACAGTCCCTTTAGTGCATGGGAATTTCATGCAATTACCAATTTTGACATCATATTTTAAACTGTGGTGTCACTCTTCGGTATGTCCTTCACCTTGGTGTTAACACTAAGCAAGCATACAGGCAGATATTTTTCTAGTACACATGAGGAGTGCAATGTTAATATACTCACAAGCAAATTTAGAATGAATGAAAACAAGACCTTTATAATTTTTAAATGTATATATATAACCAACTTTAAAAATGTTTACATCTATATCTATATCTATGTCTATATAATCTATATCTATATCTATATCTGTATCTATATCTATATCTATATTTATCTAAATAGATATAGCTGTGTTCCCTTTGGATGCTTTTCCTTATAGAAAAAGTGTTCTCTTGACAAGGCAGCTGTAGTCTAGGATGGTATTTTGAAGCTATTTTTAAAAACCCACCTGAAACAGAATACTGAAGAGTGTCTTTTAGAAAAGAATCCCAAGAAACGACATCATTTAAGCATGTTCTTAACTAGTTCCCTGAACAGAGATAGACTGACATATTGTGATGATATGATTTTTCTATATATTATAACCCAGACTGGATTTTGTTGATATATTGGTCAAAAATACATATTTTTTAATATTTTGGTTTGTCTTCCTTTGGACCAGAATTTTGGTTTGTCCCAGAATATGAATATCAGAATGGATGAGCCAGAAAATGTTATTATCATGAGCAGACCCTTTAGGTACTGAAGACTAAGAAGGAGTTTTCCAATGTGGGGAAAAAGCTAGCTTGGCCAAAGAATTTTGAGAATAAACATTATGTAAGAAAAGAGACAGACCTCTCCCTGTCTAGAAATTTAAATTAGTTTGTTCCAAGCCTAGTTCTTCCAATTTGAGTGACTAGATTAATAAAATATAAAGGAGGGATTAATAAAGATTGAGTTAAATAGAAAGGCTTAGTTTTTTATTAGAGCACTTGCTAACTTGCTGTTCTAGTGATTCCTTTTATTTTACCATCCTTCTTGGTGCTAAAATTATCCATTGGGAATACTTCCCTGCTACTTACTACCCACGACCTTCTTCAGAGAGCAGAACCTGCCCTGGGTAAAAAGACTGCTCTAAATGACAAAATGTGAGTATTAAACACTTAGGAAAAATAGTCAAAATCCAGCTGGCTAGATAGGAGGTCACCTAGGCCAGGAAGTGGGAGAGAAGATCATGACTGTCATGTGGAAGGGACAGATGCAAATATATTGACTTGACCTCTGACAATTTAACAAACCCTGTTTCCCAAGACTCTTCTAGGACTACTGGGGCCTAGGTTTCTCCTAGTTGTCAAAGAATGTTGTCCACACTTACTTTCCTTGGGCAGACTGAATGTATATTTACCTTTTCCCAATACTGTACCACCTGGGTTAGATGCTGTGCAAGGAGGGAATTTTTCTTCTCTAGTTTTGACACTTTCATTTTTTTCAGATCTCTCGATTCAGGTCTCTCACCTCCTAGAATATTTCCCTGTTGTTAGCCATAAATTACTACAAGAGTTGGTGCTTCATCTCTTAAAGAATAAGGATCTGTTTGGACAAGGAAAGAAAGGATGTCCATACTAGTGAGTAAGTCCTGCTAGAAACCCAGATTTGGCATGGCACAACACAGATTGTGTTCATACGTCTCATTTCTTTACCTCAGGAGCATGATGATCCATACTGCCTAGTAGCTTATACTTCTGTACAGGGCTTGAGCACCATCAAAGCAAGTGCTAGAAAGCACCCAGAACAAAAACAGGTTTAATTCTGAAGGGAAAGATAAGACTAACAAAGGAAAAAAAAAAAAAAAAAAATTGTGCCAGAGAAGCCAGAAAATACTTGAACAATAAAATTCCAAATAGGATAAGAAATTAAGTGGAGTTTAGGATTTAAACTCATTTAGGCATGCCTACTTGCATTTTTCTAAGTAAGAAGATGACTAGACAATATAATGCTGCAATCTAAATGTTGCAACTTAATGCTGCAAGCTTAGAACATGGAAACCACTGGAAGGTAGGCTCCACTTAAATGGCACTTTAGAGCTTTAATGAATTTTGTTATAAGTTTCTTCCTACTTTAATCATAGAAAAAACATTTTTCATATCCCAGTCATAATGAGTAAAATGATTTTACCCTGAAATTGTAGATTATAACTCTATTTCTGTAGTGCGAGGTCCTTTTTCATTTGCAAAAGAAAAAACAGGTATCATATTTCATGAAGCTCAAAACATTTTATTATTTTCTCTTTCTGGGGAAATCAGGGAAAGGTCATAGGTGTAGAACTCTAAACAGTTTTTTCTAAATAATTTCCTATTTTTGTACAGTCCTTCAAAACCCAAGTTTGGACTCAGATGGGATGCAACATTTTCACATTCTTTAAAAACTCTTTAGGAATATAACAGGATTCAAATATTGATTAAATTCAGAGTATTTCTATTGGTTTCTGGAGAAAAAGAGCATCATGCTGCTGGGCCAGATTGCTCTTTTTCTTTTTTTTTTTTTCTTTCCTTCTTCTAGTGAAAGAATGGGAAATAGCAACTTATAAGAACTTATAAGATAAGAACTTAATAGTTCTTATCTGCATTGAGAATTTACCAGTACTGAGTTTTATGCTACTATTTCAAGAGTCATGTTGACCCAAGTAAAACAAGACCTTCCATTTAAGCGAGTCACCATGACAGTGAATACAGAAGTCTGGTCTTTAGCAATGAATCTAAACAAAACCTTACCACTTATTCCAGCCAAAACTTTTGATATTTAATAATGAGCCATCAAAAAAATATAAGGCATTCCTGAGTTCTTTTTAGTAAAAATTAATTATACTTATCTTGAAAAATTCCTGTACCTGATGTGGTTTTAGATCTATCAAAAATGTTAGGATAAATAAGTAATTTTCATCACTATTCACCATAATTAAATATCCATGTTAGTGTTTCATTTCAGGAATGAAATTTCTTGCCAAAACCTTTCCATCAGAACCCATTTTGTGAAATTCCGTACTTTCTCAAGAAAACAAGACTTTAGATCACAAACTCCAGTTCTAATGGGAAACATTAATCTGCCTGACATCTGGATGGGCAACATAGAAATAGGGATGGATGTGCCACAAAGTATAATTTTCAAAGCTGTCCAGGAATGCAGCAATGTGTCAGACAAGTCAAAGCTCACTTAGAGTTGAACTTTTAATAGTAAAAAGACTGAATGAAAACCAAACATGGTGCTGTTGCTAAGTGGGGTGGGTGACTCAGTGACAGCAGCCATGGATAAGGTTGAGATGAATCAATGTCTTCTATGTCTCTGTCTTCACCAGGAGAGTTTCCCCAGGTTTTGTGGTTACAGGAGGGCACAAGAGGTACAGGCAGTGAATGAGGATCAAGTCAGCGTCTGTGGTAAGAGAACTCAATCCCTGTGGTCCTTGGGAGCATATAGGCTGTGTCTTAGTGACAGCCAATATCAGAACAAGACCACTTTCTATCATCTCTGAAATGTCATGGCCATAAGGTAAGGACCCCAAAGTAAATGCTGTGCATATTTTTAAAGCTAAGTGCAAAAGGCTTATCCAAGGACTACAAATTGCTGAGTATCATTTTAGTCCCTAGGAAAATCATCAAGCAAGCCTTATTGGAATCCATGGCGACGTAAAGGACAAGACATAACTTGTCTTGTAAAATCAGCACAGATTTACAGAAAAAACTCACATACAACAACCTCCTTGTCTTCTATGAAGAGTAAGTAGATGAGGTGAGGGGTTTTGGATTTTATCTGGACTTTTAGCATTCCAGCTAGGATGCCATGTTCTGTACTGATGAATAACTAGGTGGTTAAACTTTTATATAATGTTTGGTCCTAGAGAATAGTTGTTTAAAGTATTTAAAGGTTTTAACAAATAGGTACAGACAGGTTTAAACTCTGTTTGTAGGTTGGTAAATAGTGGAGTACAGCAGGTGTTTGCCATAGACCCTGTCCTGTTTAAATTTTCCCTGATGACCTGGAAGAGACATTGGAGAGCAGTCTCATTAAGTCTGCAGGCAACACCAAATTAAGGGGACAGGCTGACCCTCAGCAAGGGTTTGGAGAGATGACAGAGCCAAACCCTTCAAAGCAGCACATGGTGAGGAGAGGAAGGGCAAAGATAAACTCAGTCCCCACAGACAGTGAAGCATGGAGTGGTGTCAAGAGAGGTAATGAAATCCCTCTTTGAAAGCAGTCAAGATCGGCTGGATAAAATTTGTTCTGATCACGTAGCTGACTCTTTCTTTTTTATTAGGTTGTATTAGAAGCCTCTAGAGGTCCTTCCCCATCTAAATTATTCTAGAATTTTCCAGTAGAGCAGCAACACAGCACATTGTTTTTTCACATAATTTATAAAGCAAAAAAGATGGAGGCATAAGTTTGTTTTAGTTATTTCTGCTGAAGAATTTTTGTTTGTGATGGTCTTTAGTTCTTATTATCTTCATCTTTCCACAGTTTTACGCTCTGCTTTGTTTAGTTAGTGTAATTGATTCTAGTTACTGGCTTGGTTAATGAAAACCACCCTGCCAATAAGCAAGTTTAGAGGAAAAAAAAAAACAAAAAACAAAATGTTATTAATCAAAAAACAGGTTCCCACATGGATACTAGCAGGGCCAAACACAATGCATGCAAGAGAATTGACCTACCAAGGAAGAGAAACAGGGATTTCAAGAACACAGCTGTTTTCTTTCCCAGTGACAAAATATACAAAGAAAATACAGGCCCCAAATGTGTAAGGAGAGGAAAGATGTTTTAGTAGCTTGGCTTTATCCTGCATCAGCTGTCCTGAGTCAGGCTTCTATGAAAGTGTTCATGGACATAGTGGAAAAAAATAATTCAATGCAGAGGGCTTCATTTTTATTTTTTTTTCCCTGAAGTGAACTGATGGTTTCAAAATTTCCAATGAAAAGAAAGGTCTCTTATTTATTGTTTCTCATAAAGAATAAAAATAACTCCACTTCTGGCCATTATCATTTCTGAAAAAAAAAAAAAAAGCCCTCAGAAACATTTCAGGCCTAATCCTGTAGCTTTGAAGTCAGTGGGGAAAGAATCATGGCCTTAAAACATGATGTTTCAGTTAGATGTTGTCACACAGTTGCTCTCATTCTTGTTATTTTCTATTACTAAGATTAGCATTGCCTACTTTATGAAAAGAGATTTCTATGGCTTCTGGAGGTCCTTGAAAACTGGAAGAAGGGTTTTCTATCCCTATATGTCTCTAGAGATTAGTACCTCTGAAATATGTAGGAAAGTGTGGCTTTGGGGCTGGTAAAATAGACTTGATAGGAGTTGACTGCTGCAGGTACTAAGCCTATGTCCATACTATAAAATTAAAGGCACTCACCGCTGTGCTCTGGCACTGCAGCTCAGCAGCATGGAAAGGCCTGCATCCATTTTAGGGAATCCTTGTGCCCTCAGACACCGAGCATCCAAACTGTTCATAATCACCTCTGACCCCAGATCACTCCAGGACTGGTTTGGACAGCAACAGCACTCCTGGGTCAAAAGCAGCCAGGTACCATCCAAACCTGTTTTCGTGGCAACAGTGGCAGGGCATGCTCCTTTCTATGGTTTAATTTATTAGTGTGTGTAACTTCAGGGTGCAATTCATCTACCTTAATGTAGACATCAGAAAGTTCAACATTAAACCTCTGCTAGTTACCCTGGCTTCCTGTTATACTCAGTGGAAGCAAATCCAGGCCACAATTCATCTGACCTGTCTTGTGTACTTAGCTCAAATAAGATGGATTGCAATCTGGGAATGCCCATTTTTTTCTTCAGACTGTAAAGTGAGTCTGAGGTCTTCAGGTCAGACTTAGACCTCTAACTATTAGGCACCTTAGATAAGGTAAGAGATACCAGCCTAATACATACTAATAAGTTCATCAGTGTTTTTCGCAGGTTAAAAAATACTTTTAAAGACCTTGTAGGTTAAATTATAGATTTTCACTCAAGAAAAACACTAAAAACTCATAGAGAAAATGCCATGTCAAAAACCGAAACTGTTCTCCACAGATGAGAGTGTGGAAGGGTGAAAAGTTTGGCTTTTTTCTGAATATGTTGTTCAGAATAGTAATGTTCTCTCACATGTCTCCCAGAAGTATGATGTAATTTACCAGCAGACACGTTATCTTCATTCTTGATCTAAGCATGGAACAATACCCATTTCATTCATTTTTTTCTCAGGGATTGACTGTCTGAGAGGATCTACCTGAGCAGTAGGATTTCGTTTCTCATCTGCGTCTGGAGGTCTGGGGAGCTGCAGAGGAGGAAGAGGTCAGGACTCTGCCCTCCAGCAGCATAACTGAGACAGTTTGCCTTAAGTCTCATTAATAACCCCTCTTCCACTCTGACCTTCAGTCATAATAAATACCTGGGAACCATAGCTGTTGATTACATTTGCAGTTGATGCCAAGTTATATAATTTCTATTACCATTAATGTAAAGAAAATATTTGTGTCTGAAAATTTCGCACTGCAGCCTATATGCATTTTTTTGCAACCCTTGTTACCTTCATTAGATATTTTTCTAATGATAATTAACTAAGAAAACATGACCTAAGTAAAGTTATCAAAGGAGAGCAATTATGGGAACATGTGCCATATTATTGCAATTAGGTAACTGCTCATGGTGGTTTCACTTGGTAACAGCACAAAACTACTGTTCAGCCCACTATTCCCACTGTTACATTGATAAATTATCCCAAAGCTGCCTTTCATTCGACAGGTCTGTTTTTGGACAAGGCCCAGACAAAACAAAAATCACAAGATTTATAAGTACTGCAGTGGGAGGGTAAAGAGGATCCGAAGGGCATGAGCCCTGCTCTGTCTTTTCAGAACTAAAGCTTAAGAAAAATACTCCTGGTGGACCAAATCATAAGGACTCCATTCAGTCCTTAGCCAGACATCATTCGGGCAAGGTCTTGCAGACATTACTATGGATATATCTGCAGAAATACACAGCTGAGTGGCAAATCGTTTTATTTGTGGGAGGACAAAACAGTGCCAGCCATGGTGGTACAGATTTTCCCTGCAAGAGCTTCCCTATCTGTGAATGGGTTTGTGAAACAGGCAGTGGAGAGCAAGCATTGCCTTGACTCCATGACTCACTTTAGCCCTGGATCACTGTGAAACTCAGGGAACCAGAAGTTTGCACCTTCCTCAGTGCTGTACAATGAAAGAGTTTGTGCTTCCCTGATTTTCCCCTTCCTTCCTCCTTCGTCTCTAGGCAGTGAGACCAATGATATCAAACTTAGTCTGAGACAGACTTTTTGACCATGGACTTTTATGGAATCTGTTGTTTGAAATGAAATTGGAAGACTTTGTCCTGTGAAACCAGGTGGAGGGCCATTCATCACCAAACACCACAATCTCACAGAAGACGTCCTCAGTAGCAGAGTACTAAAAAAAACCAAAAAATGTAGCTTCCTTTGGAGATTATGGTCTCAAAGAAATAATAGCAAAGACAAAAGGATAGGAAGTTAGCACTACAGCAAGAGGTTAACAGACATGATCTTACAATTAAAGATATTTACCAGAGAAATTTGAACCCCATTATACTCTGGCTCATGGTAAGGAAGGCCCATAAGGAAGAACTGGTTTACATCATCAAAGACAAAAACCAGGTCTATAGGTAAGCTTTAAGAATAATAAACATCCTGAATTCAAGAATAAGTCTGTCAAATGAAGGGATATTGATTTTGGAACAAGGAATATTATGTCAAACAACATTAGTTTAATTGATCTGAATTTAGTTTAAGTACTAAAAGCATTTATATACAAACAGCAAATGAAAATTAACTGCAGCTGAGTCCCTTGATTCTCAGATTATACAATATGCACAAGCAACTGAAAGTTCTTGTAGGAATCCCAGCAGCATGGTCTGGGTTCTATTCCCATAGCATGACTCAATAGAAAAGCAATATGCTTTCTTTCAGAAAATATGAATATTTAAAGCCATGTTTTGACTTTTAAAAATACACAAAACTTTTCCTTTCCCAAAAAGAATTTATAATAAATTGCAGAAAAGACGCTAGAGCTATGATCATGGCTAGCATGACTTAGTTCAAATATTTCCCCTTCTGGAATGAACAATCCAGGGAAAAAAAACAAACCAAAAACATTCTTTCTGAAACAAACAGATTTGTATGCTTTTGTTTTCCCTTCTACTCTCACTCAGCTGTTTACTTAGCTATTTTAGATATCACTGACCCTGCATTTGTTGGAGCCAATGCATAGAACCTTGATATACTGACTGTTACAACATGTTGCTCTTACCCATCAGGGAAAAGGCAAGATTATTTCTATAATTTATTTCATTTTAAGACCTGATTTCTTCAAAGTGGGAAGATTTTTTTCTACAACTTTGTTATGCATGCCTTTTTTCTTTTAAAAAATATTTGGATTTTCTAAAGTAATGACACCTTAAAGAAATTATAACAATATAGATTTTACAATATAGGCACAGAGGCAAAGAATTCCACTTGGTACTTCTCACTTGCAAGCACCTAATTTACTTCTTAGTATAGGACTAATGCTCTGAAATTTATTGATCTTATGTTTGTGAACACTTTGAGAAGCTTCAACCAATGAAAGTGCAAAATTCATAAAATTTTAAAAAGTTTATCTGTACTTATAGTTTTAATTATAGCAGGAGTAAAATAATACAGTAATAAAAGTCTCCAAGACTTGCCAGATGAACTGTGCATCTGATTTAAGCATAGATGACTTATTTAAAATATTTTAAGAATAAGTTCTGTCTGCAATGAATGACAGTTTATGGGGTAAATAATCAAAACTGTTACCCGGATTATTAATTGAGCGATTAAACCCCAAGCTTTTAGATTAGAATCAGACCTTTCAGGTCTTCTTTTAAATATCTTTATATCTCTTTATCTCATACAGTTCATATAATTTTTTATTAGTTGTCTTCCCTCTTCTTTGATGTCAATATCAATGCCAAAGAAGTGTAGGCACAAAAATCTTATCCAGAGTTGCAGTAATAATTTGCAAAAATATTTTTTACTCATAACACTCATTATTCATATATCATAGTAAAATGTTAGTCAAACATAAAAGGGGAGATTTCATTTTTTACACAGTAGTGCCAAGTTTGCTTCCAAGTCTTGTGGTTCAGATTGTGTCAAAATACCATCTGTACATCTGCTGAAGAATTCACTGGGGAAATAATCTGGTTATTCCACTTCCCAGCCTCTTTCAGGATTTTTCTTAATAAGACAAGTCTGAAATTCTGTTGTGCACCTCAGGAAAGTACCAGTAACTCTTTCTGCTGATTGCTTGAATCCATAAGGAGGGGTTCACTAGTTTCTCTCATTATTTACTGTTGATCTAGTTCTCACTTAAAATGTGTCTTCCTACAAGCCTGGTGTCTTGGCTATGGTTGATTGGTAGCCCATATTAATCTATGAAGTTTGACCTCTCATATGGAGCAAAACAGGCAGGATCCAGAGGCACAAAGAAGCCCAGGAAAGCAAGACCACCTCACTGAAAAAATGTACTCTAGGAGCTTGATGAATTATGGTGCTCAATGCTGTGGAGAAAGAAGAAAGAAGCTCCCTACCATTGCCTACATAGAAGCTGTGGGACCTCTTAAATGGGATTTTTTTCTTAGTTTCAGAAATTAAGCTGAAGAATCCATGGACTAGAGCATGACAGGGATACATGTAAGACCTACTCCTGTGCTGTGCCTGTGAGGAGGTTGGCAAGGTTCTAAGGTATATCAGAAGTCCAGCTAAAGTAACTCTGTGTACCAGTTTCTGAGAGATTCTTTCACTTAATTCAATGGAACATCAGTTTACAAGGGTTGTGGGTGCATTCTTTGATGATTGGTGAAGAAACCATGATTATGTAAAAAGATCTCTGCAAAGAGATAAATAGATAGAATTAATGCAGGATATCTCCCTT
>VWZN01007391.1:131366-166849 GCA_013396955.1 Regulus satrapa
TGATTTTAGCCCCAATCCAGTATGACACACAAGCATGTGCTTAAATCTATCGTTACTCGGAAAAGCACTTATACATATGTTAAAAATTAAGAATGTGCTTAAGTTCTATGCTTAATGGGGATGATCTTGAGCACATATTTAAGTGCACTGTTGAATCAAGGCCAGAATGACCAACCTTAGTTATTGTTAAGTTTGCTATCTTTTTACTGCTTTAAGTTCAAACAACATAGCAATGCTTTATTTCACGTTCTTTGCAAAGGAGGCAATTGCATACTTGACAAGAAAAAAGAGTTCATTACATCTTGCAAGCCAAGTAGTGGGGAGGATGGGAAAGCCTGCATAAAATTACCAGGCTCCCCTTTCTTACGCTGGTAAGCATGTGAGATGTGATTCCATCTGTAGCTGCTCTTCAATAGCAGAGAATCTGTTTCAGATATCAGCTGGCTATTTATACAGCAAGAGCTGCTGATTTTTCCCTGCTTCACAATCTAACAGTGGTAAAAATGATATTTGTCCCACAGGCAGCAGCCAGTGTGCCCTGGACTCCTGTTTGCAGAAGGCATATACAGGAAAAGCAGGTGTAATTCTCATCTTTTATGAGGACACTATACGCTGTCTGTCAAACTCTCTGCCCAATGTTTTGATAATTCCTTACATGATGAAAACTTCCAGATTCCATACCAATCTTTTTTTTCTGCGATTTTTCTGACATATAATCCCTTGTGAAAGCCATCTACACCCCAATATCCTGGGAATACTGGAATGGATAATTTTTCTACTTATTAGATTGTGTAGCACTGGGGCTTTTTTCAGTCATTTACAATATCCATGGCATCAGACTCCATGTAAATTTCCAAATACAATGCTTAAGAAAAACTGGATTCTTTTTTGTAATTTTAATAACTCTTCAAAATGAGAGAGGATTGAAAAAATATACTAAAATCTTTGCCTTCCTTAACATACAGATACAAACACTTGGACTATTCTGAAACAAATAGCTAGACCACCATCTTGGTGATTTACTTTCTTGGGTTTAATTGGAAACTCCCACTTTTCAAAGCTGTCTGAAAAACAGCAATGCAAACCTGATAAGACGACAAACTTCAGCTCTATCTTCAGATCATATATGTTGTCAGCAGCAGAAAGACAATGAATCTATGCTGGGAGCAAGATGAGTTCCCCTCCACTTAGAGTGTCATTGAAGATGCCAGTTATTTTCTGATTATGGAAAATTTTTATTAATTCTTATGATGAAAGAGTGAAAACTAAAACAAAGTTTGTCTCCCAATTTTCAGCTTGAGCTTGCAGTGCTAGCTTTCATAAGTATCATCTTTTGAAGTCCTTAATGCCATTTATACATGTTCATGCATAAAAGTATAATTGCCATTTATCTAATGAAAAACATATTCTGATAATTTTCCACATTGAATCACATTTACTGTATGTTCTGTTCTGCTGTTTCTTCTAATATTCTCATCTTTACTCATACTGTAGTAACAATATACATCAGGCTTATAATTAAAACATTATGAAAATAAAGAATAAAAAAGAAAAATGTAAAAAATAAAGATCAATTACATTTAATAGTTTTGTGATGGAAATGCACATTCAGTGCTCAAATTTACTACAAAGCCACAATCAAAGTATTTCAAAGCTATGGATACACTACAAAAAAAAANCTGTTTAAAAACATCAAAGAACCACTGTCATCTTCTTCCCTACCTCTTTAAAGGAAGGGATTAGTTGAAAAGCAGTTCAAAGTGCAGAGATGTTTCAGGGAACTTCAGAATTCAGAGCAGGTGTTTTTGCCATATGTGCTAGTAGTACATCCAGTAGCATTGCAAGTCATTCTGGCTTAAAGAAGAAGAAAACCTGACTCAATATTCCCAGCAGATCTCCCAGACAATGAATCACAGGTTGAGGAATCAGAAGAGAGGGACATGCAGAGAAAGGAATATTTTATGAGGGTTACTGTGACGATGAGGACGAAAGAAAGGAAATCATGCTTAAAACATATTGCTAAAGCAAATAAAGAAGCCAGAAGTTTCTTATTTGTTAAAACCCCACCGATTCTTAGCTAAATTCACACAGAGGATATGTTTTCATGGCAGATCTACAGACGACTGACACCAGAATTAGTGCATTCAGATCACCCTTCTCTAGCCATAAAGCACTGCTTCTTCTAAACTGTTACTGCACACACCTAAAGTAAAATACTTTCCACCATTCTTTCTGCAGTGCACTGGTCTGCTCACTGATGATTTCCTGGAGAACTGCTACAGAATTTGCCTGTTCCAAGACAGTTTGGGAACTTAAAGGTGGGTACTATAAGGTGTCCAGCCTTTAAATTCTTGAATAGTTAGGTGGTTTTTTTTACATGGAAACGAAATCCCAATATTAGTTGGATAGCTCCAGAGAGCCCAAGTATAAAGCACAAATCATTTCAAGTGCAAGAGGTTGTGGATAGAAAGGGGTTTGGGCCCCAGCTAGCATGCAATGTTATATGTGAATATTGCTCAGATTTCATACAGAAGACGATTCTATTCAGTAGTATAAACCATGAATAACAGGCCTGGAATCTGACCTTTTAAAAATATAAGCAAAGGAGTTGTTCCACTTGCTCTGTTCTGTGAAGCTTCACAGATAAAAAGCACAATCACTCCCAACTTCTTGTCCTTATTAATATCAGTTATTGCTGTGGTACTTGGCTAGAAAGACAAGTCAAACCTTCAGTCTGCCCTTACCAGAAAGACATCAAAATCATAGTTTCAGCATAACATAAACCAGTGCTCAGTGGAAATGTTTTGCACTCAAAGCAAAGAAGGAAAGGCCAGACAGTTTTGCTATACTCAAATGAAGAGATATTTCACTTGGAAAAGAGTAAGTATGGCGACATATCTCCTTCTTAGCATCTCCTCACCAAGGAGGTTAAAGGAAGGTGGGGAAAATAATATAACTTTGTGTCCAACTGCATCGCTCATCACACTGTGTGACAGACACAGTGTGCGCTACAAATTACCACGTTTTATCCAGTACTGTTATGTACTGGAACTGTCCCCAGAATTTGGCATTTTAATATTGCCCATAAATTCATCACAGAGGAGATAAAAATTCAGCATTACTGTCTATGGGGTAGACATGCCATTTCCTCTCTGGAATATGGCATCTGCAACCACCATGAATTTTGCAGTAGGACTGCTGATGAGCAAATATTCCCAGTGGGAGCTAACTGAATGGTGTCTCACAGTGTGATGAGTTGTTTGTTATTGCTGAACAGTCCATGCCTCTGCACAGTGTAGAGCAGCCATACAGAGAAGCTGTCCCACCTTCTGGGAAGAGATTAACTGGGCCAACAACAAGCCATATTTGATTAAATTCTCCAGTAAACTGCTAAATCACTTTAAGTCTTGAGATCATGTCTTAAGAGCTGAGAAAGTAGTTAGTTTGCCTTTTTTTTTCACCCTATGGATAGATTATGATCTTGCAGTACACTAGCTTACAGAGTTTTAATGTCAACATTTTAGATAACTGAATGTGATCAAGTCACCATAGACTGCCTGCATCACCCATGAAAATAGTCAGCAATTTTGTAACACAATTCCTCTGGCCTGTATTAAATGACTATGAGCTGCCTCATATCCCAGAAATGCCTGTTTGTCTCATTTATGGAAGGGGAGTTTAGGGTGAATTCTTGAGAAAGAAAAAAACCCCTTATGTTAGAGACATCTCCAGCCAGTCTGATGAATCCTGTGCAGGGAGACTAACAAGTCACAGAGCAGACAAGACTTAAGCCAAATGTATTAAATATTTTTCACTATGATTTACTGAGAAATTGTTCTGCAACCTACTCAGCACAAAGTAAATGAGTGCTGTTCTCCAAGAGTGAACACCAAAATATGGGACTCACTGTAGGAATGATGAGGCCCACAAGAGATTACTCAGCTTTAGACAATACCATTCCTTTTAGTTCGTCAGCCTACTGATTTAGGTCTGCATTTTTCCTTATCTTCCTATCTTTCAGAAGACATATTCTGAAAAAACTCGTGCAAATTTTGTGAGGCTATGAGAATTTTCTCTTTGTACCTCAACAAGATTGGAATGTATTATTGTTCTACTCAAACCAGTGGAAACCAGGAGCAGTTACATTAAAATTGATGATGATAACTTAGTAGGAAGCAAGAATCTGGACCTACTATTTTAAAAATGGCAGCAAATCTTACCTTACATGAAGATGGAATGATGCAGTTTGCTTCTAATAAAAGTGGAGTGGTCTTTCTTTTTATGTAACAGAGAAACAGCATTGTAGCTAAACTGTTAAATAAGAGTTTTCACTTAGCTTACAGTACATTTTATTGTCATCAAGAAAGCATTTGGGAATAATAGTTCCCAATGAGTCTCTGTTGAAATTTTGGGATAATAAACTTTTATATTTTATTATTTATGATTCTAATAAACTACCACAATATTAAGATATAAGATACAAACTCTGAGGTCAAAAACTACAATTTGTTGTAAGGCAAAACAATTTTGAATAATAAAGAACTATTGAAATCTAATATCACTTCCTATAATTTAATAAGTAATCCCCTTGGTGATATATCCCGGATATTAAACTAGTTTAGCTCACTTGGAGCAGCTGTTTTAAATTGGTACATAGCATTCTGCCAAATGATAATACAAAACTAAGCATGAAATGACAATGATAACCATTTATGTTCTGATTTGTACCTTAATTACTGAACACAAATTGGCTAATCAGGAGGAATTAATTAATTCATTATTGTCAATAGTAGTGAATGAAAAATATAAAGATAATGCCTTTTTTATCAGCTCAGCTTTAGCACTGTGGGATATCAGTTGACCAGATGCAAATGTTTGATTAGATATCTCACAGCTCCCAATCCTCCTAGCGTGTGCCAAAGCAGTTGGTGTTTTTTCACCATAAGCATCCAGCTGCAGACTATAACTGTTTCCATAATGAAGTCAGTATAGCTTTTATTTTAAAACTTATTCAAAGGATACTGTCTGAGAGAGCACTTTTGAAAGGGCCTGCCATGTGCAATCAAAAATAGTCCATAAATATATGTTTCACTATATTTTAAGGACACTGGTGTTAGATTTGTCAGTCATTAGAGGAGATGACAATTTATCCACTCTTGTTCCATATGAGTGTCTGCTGATGCTGCTGATGAACCAAGTTCAAACTTTTTAGTCCTATGTGTAATTCACCATGAAAACTGCCCTATAAAAACCACTCTAGAAAGACTCTAAGGGAAAAATCATGACGTATTGAGTCATGACACTCAGCAGTTACAGTTTGCCTTATTGCTGCATGGGGAGGTTCCCAACCCTATAATCTATCAGAAAGTGAAAAAATGCTGTTCCACTCTACAGCATAACTGCTCAAAAATAGGGCTTTGAAGTAATAGAAATACAAGCAGCAGCCAGCGAAATGGACATAGAGCAGAAACTCTGGTGTTTTCTGGTTCCTAGAGCAGGTGCTGATGCTGTTGGGCACTGTCACCTTCTCTGGTCATTGTGTTGGTCATGCAATAGGACAGGCTGCAGCCACAAGGATATGGACCCACCCCTCACAGAACCTGATGTGCTTGAGAACTACATTGGTTTGAGGTCTATAAAAGCCAGTTTTACTTACACAGTTGTTCAGTTATGCTTTACTGAAGGGAAAAGAGAAAGATTGCTTAACATGCTTCCAATTTGTTTATTTGTTTTCCTTTAATGGGTGAAAGCAGCACTCAGGAAACAACTCATGTAACTGAGAGGACTGACTTGAATGAAGAAGGGGTGATGGCAAACATGGACAGTTTTGTTGGAGAGTGCTGAATGACAGGTTCTCTACCCACCCAGAAAATCCTTCTTCCAAAAAGTACTCTTTTGGGGTGGGAAAGACGACCAAAAATATTTCCATTTGCAAAAGAATTGTGGTCTAACCTCAGATCAACAGACCTAATCAACATTAATCAAAGCAAGCACTTAGCCCTGTTGCAAACAAGTATAGTCTGCATTACTTTGAAAGCTCAGGAAAGTCAGCTATGAAATACAAAATGTGGGTCTACCCCTGACGTTTCTGACTGACATTAATGGAAATGACAGTTTATTCTCAGAATAAAGATAGGTTGTGCTGGGGGAACATAACAATTCCCTAAGAATTACCACTTGATATCTTATTGCTAAACCCTCTGTGGTGTCAAATATTCCACAGAGGTCAGGAAAGAGCTATGTAGAACTGTCAATGCTCCTAAAAGTTTGTGCCAGATCATTAAAGTGTGGCTTGAGGACTGAAATGGTCACAAAGAAACAAAGTTTCTTTGCCACTCATTGAGGGATGCCAAATACCTTCTGAGTTTTGTGGTAATTGATGTAACTGAGGCTGTGTGCTGAGACAGCTCTGCCCATTCAGATCAGTGAAACAGCAATAACATCTCTTCTGGATATCATATTTGTGGTTTTCCTCTTTTATTAGAGTTGACCAAGTCAGGACAAGATGCTGAAGCAAATGTAAAACCCATCACTTTTAAACATTAAATCTTTGTATCTGATTCCCATCTGACTTAGATGGGAAATAACTCTATGATGATAACAAAGTTGTACCTCTTTATTCCAGTCCCTAAAGCAGCTGGGTTTCTCCATTTCAATAATTTAGAAAATACAACAAAATTCTTTAGTAATTGCACTTAGGTTTTCCTCTGTCTTACAAAGTACAGCTCTGGGGGTCTCAGAAATAATGCTCAAGGGCTGTTTCAATGTGTTTGAAATCACTGACTATTCTCAGCTATATGGGAACACACACACATACATACACAAACAGCTCTTGAAGGAAATCAGAGCATCTGATGGAAGAGGTTTACTTTACTCTGGGTGATCTCAGCCACATTATTTACACACAAAAATCTCTTAGAGGGAACCATAAAGAGCACATCAAAGTGAAGTGACTTTTTGCGCCCATCCCTCCCAAGCTCTACAACAATTTTTGCAGTTTATCCTCTCTTCCTGGTCAGTTTCTTCTACATCTCATAATAGAACAGAATACATGAAAACGTAAAATTTTCAGGGAGAAAAATGTTCTTATTTTTTTTTAAGAAACTTATTCTTTTCCATTGGATATTTTTGCATTTTTATTAGAATATTTCATTCTTCTCCTTGCCCTGTAAGGGTTTCCCTTAAGAGATCTATACACATATGAGCATGGAGAGGAAGTCAGACGCTGTGCCTTGTGTTCATCATGCTTTGGTACCATCCAAATAAGCTAAGCTGCCATCTTTGCATTTTGTTCCTTTTCTGAGTAGGCAGTAAATCTGTTTGCAGAACTACCAAGCTCCTATAGTAGGTGTGGTCCTTCAGAAACCTCCTAGCATAATCTGCATATGGCACCTGCCATAGCCAGGAAGCATTGGGCTTAATTCTGCATGTTTAGTCACAACATTGGAGCAGAGAAGGGCAGCTTGCCATATTTACTAAAACTGGACTTGTGTGCTACCTGTACATAAGAAATAAGGACTCAGGAGACTAAAATTTTCTTCAAAAGTAAATTTCTTATGTAGACCTGAAATAATTTACTCACCCCTCCAAACCTCAGATCTTTCCCCATAACTTTGGGATCTTTAGTGGGGAATAAATACCTGACATTCAGAACAGGGCAGCAGCTAGATGTTATGATAATAAGGATTGCACAAGCAGTTCAACTGAAAGAAGATTGCACACTCTTCATTTTGTTTTCTGGACTATCAGTGGATAGATATCGCACACACAAAGCTCTTGGGCACATGTACACTTCATTTCCTATGTGAGACACCTTCTCTTAGAGGCTGGGATTTAATTACATGCTAGATTCTGGTCATCCACAGGAATTCATACTCAGGAAAAGGTGCAAGGATGACACAGACCCAACAAGTCATGTTGTAGCTGCAGCAGGATGTCTAAATATCCTGCTGTAAAAAATACTTTGCAATTTCTCATAGCCACTATCTTCCCTCTCAAATGGAGGGAAGGAAGGAAAAGTCACAGCTTCACTATATAAGCCAAGTTTCTTCTATTAACAAATTTGTTTTCTTTCATAACTAATAGTAAATCCACAATCTGGTCTGAGTTTTGAATAATCATATACTTTCTTTCCTCTTTAGCAGTTTTGCTATCTCTGTCTCTGCACTTGCCTTGCTTGCCATGTCTCCTTCAAGATGCACTCAGTGAAAGCTAAAATTTCATATTTCAGTGAAATGCAAGACTGTTGTTCTGCCTTGCACCTTCACCATAGCATGACATTTGTTTTGGCGGCTGTGCTTTAAAATTTCTGAATTACTCTTGAGTGTGTTTTGACTATTTCCATCATTTTAAGGCCTCCCTTTTCCTTATGAGCCCACCTGGAAAATGGCAATAAAACTTACAAGCTTTAGGGGGCCTGTTTTCTGAAGTCCACTGCAGCTCTAGTTGCTTTTAAGAGAGCTTATCACTTTATCAAGCATAAAGGACTGTTGTTATTCTCCATGCCTAAATCTAAGCTTGGTTTTTGCAATATCAATTCAGGATGGGATCTATTAAAATACAGGTGACAAGACTCTCAATAATTTTGTTTCCAAGGTATCTTACACAACCCAAGAAAGTAATTCATCTTTCTATGTGTAAGCTCCAACTTGGAACAAGAATATTGGAAGTTCATTCAAACAGCTGAAAACCATGAGAGTCTTAGATAGTTATTCATCTAAAGATGTTTGCTATGACAATTTTGTTCTTTTTGGTCTTAAATACAGCCTTTTGGTGTTCAATACAGGTGAATTACTCTTCTAGACAGAAAAATGGTCTCTCTACACTGAAGGATAGTGACAGTCTAAAGAGAAGCAATCATGATCTACACTCTTGTAAGAATGTAAACAAAGACAATTCCCAATTAATGGCATGTTTTCTGCTTTAAAAAGGCATCAGTTTTAAAAGGTGAGGAATTTTATGAGCAAAATTCCTGGAAACTGAAATGTAAGCAGAGAACTTTGAATGAAACTTGGACATCCTTTTAGAAAAGTTTATTAAATGGCTAAACCCCTACAATTTCACAATCAAGAAAGAACAAACTTTGGCTATAAGCCCAACATCATTTTGTGGGAACTGTGAATATGAAAGCAACATATAACATGAAAACAAAAAAGGTTTAGATTTAGTTAGCAGTAAAAATGAGACATTATCAACCAAATTAAATAATTAGTATGAGAAACTAAAAGCATGGGAAAATAATTTCTTTCTATATGAAAAATAGCAATAATTTTAAAAGTTCTATTAAAGATAAACAAATTCTAGAAGTGATATAATTCTGACATTAGATAAGGATATTAAATCTGTTAGTAATCATAGAGAAGGATAAGGTTTCAGTAAATATTGCCTTGCAGAAAAACAGGTTCATTTAGTCACTTCACATGAAGATGATTAAGATTTTTCCAGTCCTTCAAGTAGCAAGGAGGAATGTAGGCAAAGTCTGTTAAATATTTTTAAATCAGTAGGCTGGATAGCTTGAATCCAAGAGCCCTTATTGTCCCAAAGAGTCAGCTGAATCACGAATGTTGCTCTTGAATAAATGTTGAAATACTAGTGAAATACCAGAAGACTAAAAAAAGTACAAATCCTGGGCCAATACACGAAACTTTAGAATTAGGCAAGTTACTGGACATCAATCCCAGTCAAAAAAAACAAACAAAAATAAAAAACAAAAAAATCAAAACAAAAATAAAAACAAAACAAAACAAAACAACCCAGAAAAAACCCACCTAAAGCTTATAAAGCAATACATGTATATGGTTAAGATGAGCTGAGAGCTCCCAAAAGTAATCAATCATGGGGTACACTTCTACCCCTAGTCTCAGCTCCCAGGGATTGGTTGAAGCTTGACCATATACAATGTGAATTACCCGTAAGATAGTGGCAGAAGACAGTTTTGAATGACAGATATAAAAAACAGTTGAAGAACTTATAGTGATCCACAGAATTAGCTGACTTATTTAGCAAGGTGAGACAATTTCAGCTAACAAGGTACTAAAGCCAAGCTTGTGCAGCAGTACTAAAATGAATCTTTAGAGATAAGCAACAGAGCAGATGTTCCTAACGTAATTCTGAAAATATATGAAACTTTTGTTTTGTAAACTGAGTAGCAAATGCAAGCAGGGTGATGATTTTGCCTCTGTGTGTAAAATTGATGAGACTGATACTAGAATATTGCATACACATCTGGTGTCCATATTTGGAGGGGGGGAAAAAGGTGAAAATTTGAAAAGGATGCAGAAAAGACCTTAAAAATCATTTCAGAATGGAGAAAACACCTTACAGAGCAGCACTGGAAATCCTCAATCTATTTAGATTATAAAAAATTTAAAGGTGGCTTGAATATGTACGCACATATATTCGTTAGAAAAGAAAAACTGTGAACACTTAAAGAACTTTTAAACCAAAGCAAAAAGGCCTAAAGAAAATCAGTAGATACAGGGTAAAACCAGACAAGTTCAGTTTGGAAATAAGGCACATTTTTCAGCAGTGAGGGAGATTAGTCAGGAAAAAAATCTGCAAGGGAAAGTAGTGAATTCTCCTTCTGTTCATAGTAATATTGGCTGTGATTCAGAAAGATGTGCTTCAGCCAAACAAAAGCTATTCTTTACTCAGAGATTTTTGCTTAACATATTAAATTGTCCAATTATTTCTTCTGCACTGTAACACTCTACATAGGATACAAGTCATTTAACTTTAGTTGTCTATGATGTAGATATCTGAACCTCAGGTAGCCTGTGCAGGATTGCTTTAAAGTAAAGACACTTAGAGGGCTGGATTTATCTCATCCATTTTAGAAACGTGCATTAGTATGGGATTAATCCTGAGGGCTCCTCTTTCTCCCTACTACAACAGAGATGAGTGAACAAAATGACTTTGAATAACTAGTTCTGATTAGAGATTTCCAGTAAAAAAGCATGCATTTAGTCAGGTGAATCCTGACTAAGTTTTGTGTCTGAGTGTCAAGAAGGCATTCTAACAATTCCTGAGCAATGCATCTAATCCAACATGAAAGGCAGCACCTGGATTTCTGCTTGTATTAGGTGAGATAGAGGTTTACAATATTTCTTCTTGGACTAATGTGTAGCTTTTTGCATACATTTATTTAGATTTTGTCTTCCATGTTTTTTGCAGCATGAGGTATAATTTAAAGCGAAACAATAAAGAACTGTTTTCCCTACAACTCAAAAAATTGATTTTCAAAAGGGAATTAAAGGCAAGCAGTGTAATGTTGGTATTTTCTGAGGGCCCAGCATCTCATTGCCACCTAGTAATCTAGCCCCAGCAGGAGAACACAAAGCAAAAATATCTCCAGTGTGAAATAAGAACTTGCTGTGATTCTGAATTTTGGGATGTTTTCCTGTTTGCTTTGAACTCCCCATTAAAACAAGGTAGAATAAATATTTTCAACAACAGAAGAAAACTTGAGAATGAAATATATTTCAGAACTCTTCCAACAATGAAGGACAACAAGCGTCAGTCACTGGGAACAGACACACGGACACACACAGAGTTAAAGGGCTCATGAAGATTGAAGGAGTTTGTGTTTGGAAATAAGAAAAATCTCCCACACCAGCCCTGGTCAACTTTTTACACAAACAACATGGCTTGAAGTCAAGGGAAGATTTGCCTCAGGAAGGACCAGAGGGTTGGATTCAATGTACTGCTCATTAGGGCTATTTTCCTTGTCTTTATGAGCCACATGGGAATCTATCTCTCTATTTCAACTGACATGAACCATTTTGCTTCAACAGTTTTTTTAATGTTCTAGCCTGTACACTTTATTGATGTTGATTATAATTTGGTTGCTCACCAACTTATATTGAATCGAAAAGCTGCAGTCCAAACCTATTTCTGAAGTGATTTAAGAACAGCTAACGTGTACAATCCTTGGACCAAACTTTCTCATTAAATAGTTATTAGTGAAGTTTTTATTTTTGCTAACAAACCTTTTAATACCAAACCACATTTAACTCCCAAACATTTAAAATTGTATAACACTTCTAGATAGACTATTAACTTAAACGAGAACATCAGACAAGCAATGAAAATTATTAAGCACTTAGAAGAGGCCCTTATGGAAAGTCTGAAAAGAGTAAGATTAGGCTTGGACATTATATCTTAACCATGTGCAATAAGTAATGTTATATATATGTATCCAACTTGGACAATCTATTTAGCCTGACTGAAAATAATGAAAATATGAATGCGCTGAAAACAAAAAATAAACTTTTCTCCCTAAAATCACTTCATTTGTCGACTTCCTTGCTATGAGACAACTGGGGAAGAAAAATCTCAGCATGTATATTTTAGATCATATTTTCAAGATTTCTCAGAGTGCAATTGTAAAATGAATGAAAATTTGGAAATTATTAATAAATTAACTATTTAATTAATGAGCTAACACACATTTTAACATCCCTCAAAGTTCAAAATACATTTCTATGTGCTGTCACTTGTTTTTGTTTATTTAGACCAAAAAAGGTATAAAAATATTACGGCAAACTCTAAAATCATAATTGCAGTCTTACTGAGCAGACACAATTTTTTCACATATATTTTCTTTCCCCTTGAAAGAGGCATGAAGTAGAGAATGGATGGAGCATTACCTAAATAAGTGTATTGCTAGAGGATGGCTTTAGAGTCCAAGATGAAACATGACCTAAGATCCTATCTAGAACAGATGTGAACTTTAGACTATCCATTATCAAGGAGAAAATTTTCATCTGGAGCCACTGTTTCTACCAAATTGCCTTCAATGGGACATCTCTGGAGGTTTCTCATAAGTATGTGGCACTCGCTTCTGAATTATGATCAGACTTAAGTATTCTTTTCTGAAATCCAGTTCCAATTTTAAAATACTGCCACAGTAGTGCCCCAGAGAAAACCCAAGCTCTGGAATGTGACTGTCAGTGTGTTTAAATTGCTAACACACCTTTGGTCTCTGCCAGCTACCATTTCCCCCTGTTCAAGGGGAATATATAAATCCCAATAGATTACTTGGATATGGCTAACTTGTGTTACAGAGAGAGAGGTTACAGGTATGGGTGTGATCCATGCTGTGCTGTCTGCCTTCAGGTCCAGAAAACCCTGAAGCATTTTCCTGTCTGCACAGGTTTAGTCTTTGCATAAAAGAAATAATACAGTAATATGGAAATCATGATCTCTGCCTTTAGAAGGATGCATCCTTAGAAGGATGTGGGAAATCCTAAGAATATCTCTGGGAAACAGATGGACCACAAAAACTTTTCAGTCAAAAGAATGAGAATTACCTACAAACAGCTGTTGCTGAGCAAGGACAAAGAGCAATGTCAGCTGTTAGCAGAGTGCTGCTGGGGACACAGCTGGCTACGGTGAGGACAGCAGGATGGAAGAGCTGAATGGGTGGTAGGAAAAGACAAATTTTGGAGCAACAACTTTGTGGCAGTGTTCCTACAGCCTTTCTGGTTGCTTCCTGATCTCCTTGTTGGAAAGGGCACTGGCCCAGAATGACTCACAACCACAGTGTTCCTACCTTGAAGTGGTTGTACTGCATTGAACACAAAGCTCGCCTAGACCCAAAGACAAACATGAAAAGCAAGTGCCAGGACAAGAGCATAATAACAAGGTAAGCAGCTAGTAAAACTGTGTTACCTCCAACTGCTCATAACTTAGGGACTTTCTGAGCTCAGCAGGTTTCTCTTGCTTTAATTTGTCTGTTTCTCCTCTTAAATTTTGCTATATACAACATCCTATGCCAAGGAACTCTATTATTTAACTGCACCTCAAGTGAATGAGATTCCTGCCTGGTTTTATGCCTTCCTTCTAGCTCCTGCTAAACAATCAAGCCTTATGTTCTCCTCAGCATCACTCTAGGCTGGATTAACTTTCCCATGACTGTCCCCGTACTGTCATTGCTTTACCAGACTCAGGAGTCCCTATTTCTTCAGCCTTCAGAAAGAAGTTAATCCATACCCCTGCCTTTTCCTAAACCTTTTCTAGTCCTGCTGTTATATTCAAGTGATTGAAGAACTGGGCACAACTATTCCAGTATTTGTGAATTTATAGAGTAGCATACCAAGCCCTCATTTTAAAATCCCTTATTCCATTCCTAATTTCTAACAATTGGATTATGTTTTTGTGCACTCCTGGTAATGTGAACTGACTGTGTCCACACACTGAAGTCCTTGGAGAAAAGCCTGGCTTAGTACTTGCCCCATGGATTTGGCACAAACCAATGCACTGACCTCATATGATATGCACAAAGTTTGTGTGTCGCACTCTTCCCATTGCAATCTCACAGCTGTGGCTGCCCTGCCACATCCCTGTCAGCAGCTCGGGATATTCTCACAGCCCTTTTCTTTCCTCTCATGTCCTTTCTCACCTCATCCCAGGGTAGCCTGAGCTACCCTGCCACAAGGGCTAGATCTCCTCCTGCCCCCAAGTGGCCTAACTTTAGGACTGAAATTTTGGTTTTCATTAAGAGGGCATGCCTTCTCTGTTTGTTCTAGATGTGAAGCATGTATGCTTTGCCATCTGTCATATTTATTACTTTCTTCACAATGAAAACATGGGTGTAGATTGTGGGCAGAAGGAAAAAAGTGTGAGGAAATAGTGTGCAATGACCAATCGGGTGAGTACAAGTTGAAAAAACAAGCTTTATGGATCCATGTTGAATGTTTGATTCTGGATCAGTCCTCAGACTACCTAAAAAAAAAAAGGAACCACAGGTTGTTCAAGGAGACACCTAATTTCTCAGGTCCAGAATGGATCCTGGAGGTGACCCAATAGATGGCATAGACAGCCTGGGGAAGAGAACTGCAGCATGAAGCAATTAAAAGATTGTTGCAAAGAGGAACAGAATAGTCTGCTCTCCAGATCCCCAGACAAGAGGAAGAAAAACATTATGTTTATGTTTAAATTGCAGGAAGGGACAATTAGGTTAGACAGTGGAAAGAACTTTCTGATGGTGAGAAGAGTTAAGCCCTGGAATAGCTTGCCTGGCAACTGGTGCTGTTTTTCTTGTTGACAGGTTGTAAGAACAGGTTAGACAAACATGCCAGGAATGGTTTAGGTCTACTTGATCTTTTCTTGGGTCAAATGCAGAGATAAGATCCCTTCTTCTGTTCTTCCCAGACTCACCTGCTACAATATTATCATTTTTCATCACAGATTTCTAAAGATAAAAATGGATTTTTTTCCCACTTTTTCACTACTGCAAAAAGTAGATTGTATAGATCTAAAAATTCTGACAGGCACAAAACCACATTCTGTGCTTGTAAAAGTCACAAATCCCATAGTAAAATAAAGGATCTCTGTCCAGTTCTACCAGTTTTGCTTTGTGTGCAGAAACAAAGTATGACACATTTCTTTTAATAATACAATATTTACCTGTTAAATATATTTACCTCCTTCTTTGGAAGCAGCCCTTTATCTGCTGATTATTTCACAAGCTGGGAAGCAAAATGAATGTTATGGCAGAAATCCCTTTTCAGAAGTTGCAAATAGAAACCACTTCAGAATACCTCTGGTCAGAGGCCTTGATTACAAAATTACAGATATCTGCTTAAAGTATTACAGCCAAATACTGGCCCAGGAAGGATTATATTCCCAGTTTTGAGATGAATGCATTGTACAGCCCCTGGTCATGAAATTTAAAAGCATTCAAAATAGTGGCTGCTGGACGTTTTATGTGACAGCCTAAATAATTAAAAAGGTCTGTTTCAATCCCATACCCATTGAGTACATTTTTGTAATGTTTTGCTGCCTAGAAATGGTCTCTGCACCAAAATGTAGCACTAAAATGAGAATTTATCCTGTATCAGCTAGGAATCTGCAATGTTTTATGATTCTACAAGGATGCATAAAAGAAATAAGCTATCCAGTAGAACTTTTCCCCATTTAAACATTATTGCTGAAATTCATTCCTTCGGCTTCTGTCCAAATAATCCACACTCCACAATATTTTCCTCAGTTTTTTGTTGAGTGCTTATAACCTATGTGGAAATCCTTAGATTGCTGGTTGGAAATCACCACCATTACATTGCCTGAATTCAGAGGTTTCATTTCCAGCTTTTCCAGCTTTAGGAGAAGCCTCATGTTCAAGACTGGTTAAGCATCTCCCTGTCTCTACAGTCACCTACTGGGCTGTAAGTAGTCATTCCCACAATTGTTTCTCCAATGTCACCTTCTCCATAAATACCCAGGTCTTTGCAGTCAATATGTTTAAGCCATGAGCATGCTCTACGTGCCACAAGCTGCTTAGAGATTGTGCTCAGACTACAGTCTAAGGCTTCACAATTTATGTTCAAGCTTTTCTAGGAAACTCTGTCTCACTAGTCAAGAGTAATCCTCTAGGTCTGTCCAAAGCACCTCTAATTTAAGCTACAAAAATGTGAAGGAACAACTTTTTTTGAACCTGAGAGATGGGATATGCATGGGATTTTGGGATATAAAATTTTCATTATGGCATATACACCTCCCAGAACAGGACACTCATCTGAGACAGAGTGATAAAATTGTCCTTCTTGGACCCAGGATGTGGAGACTTACTCTTAATTTCTGGGTGCTTTTTCTGCAGGGAAATCATATGTTAAACATCCGTCTGAGCTTAAAAAGCAGGATCAGGAGAAAGCTGATAAGGTAGAGAGATTGCTATGGGACAGTAACATCTTTAAAAGGTTATTTATATGTGTCTCAGCCTAAGTCAGCTGCTTATGCCCCAAAAATCAATCCTCTTTCTATTCATGGAAGCTCTCTTCTATCAGGTGCTTCAGGCATATGTCCTTTTGGAGTGCTGCAAATCACCTCAGGAAATAGTGCTTTCCATGCTCAAAGAAATAGGAAAATAAACAACTGTCAGTGTTAAAAGCATCATGAATAAACAACAAAAGAGATTTAGGATCTATGAAACTATTATGAGGGACTGAATTATTCTTGTTGACAAACGCTGATTTTCTAGGAAAATTTGCTGAGACTAAAGAAAATACTAAGTAACTCTCCACTGACATCCTCTGTCAGTCTTAATGTAATGGCAAAGGGGTTGTTAATAGCTCAGACACGTAAAACACTCCAGGTTTTTGAAATAATATCTAGATATTGATACTGTATATTAAATACATTTATTTCTAAAAATATTATAAAATCTTTCATGTGGAAATTACGTTAAAAATATGTACACTCATATGATGTAATACTATAGTAGTAGGGGAGGCAGGGGTGTCTTTTGAAGCATTAATAACATTTATGATCTTTGTATTTCCCAATTTTTTTCTCCACACAAAGTTTTTTTTCAAAGGCAGGAAAGTAGTGTTTTCTGGTTCAGAGAGGATGTGTTGTGACATTGTCAATGTCTTGACTTTTTTTTCTTTCCTTCCTCTTTAGTTCCTTTAGAGCTAGATACACAGAAGATAACAGTCCTATGGTTTATCTATAGTCCAGAGACTCAAAAACAATGAGGCAAGGTGAGTGAAACTTCCTGCTGATGACAATGTACCATAAAGAGAAAGAAACAAAAAAAGAAGGGAAGGTGACACAAAAAAATTACAGTCATATTTGAATCATCTGTGTGATTGTCTTTCATATTTTAAAAGTTTTTAAAGATTGGTGAGACTAAAAAAGCAAAGGATATCCTGAAGAATACCGAGGAATTTCCACTTATTGTAGTTCACATGGATGCCAGATTCACACAAGAGGAGCAAGATGTGCAGGCCAGGACAGTGTTGGATATCCAGGAAAAGAAAATAAGCCAGAGTGGATATCACCATGTTGCACAACTCAGTAGTGCCAAATAAAAGGTAACAAAGAAGACATCAGGTGAGCGTGGGCTAGAATGCAAAGGAGCAGTGGGGCTCCTGAAACAACAAAGTGCACTTACATCCAACTCCTGCCTTCAAAACTCGCCACACATTTTGGGAGGTTTTTCAGGATTAGGAAGGCACTGAAGAGGAACATCAATTTGAACACAAAAAAGTAGCATTGCTCTTACACAAAGCAGTGGAATAGTAGCACAAGAGATAAAGAGTAAAATTAAAAATAGTGCATGTCTGTAGTTAACAACAGAAAAATGCAATAGCTGGCTACACGTACTATGCATCTTCAGAAACCCTAAAAATGCATGGAGCTATGTTAAGGGAGACACTTTGCCAGATGAATATGGAAGATAAAATCTAACAGTGAAACATTTGGCTGAGCTGTAGGATAGCATAAATAACTAGAGCAAAGAACAAACTGTGCTGGACACTTGCAGGAGATCATTTGGACTGGTAAGGAAAAAAAATCATTACTTTCTGTGCAGCTTCTGAGGACGCTCCTGTTAGTGCAGTGCTTAGTAACTCCACAGGAAGACGCTTTGCCTGTGAAACATACTTTTGCTGTGTACCTCAACAAAACACCGAGGAGAAAGAATATGTTAGGTGGAAAACTGAGCTGACACATTAAAATAACAATGACTTATATAGAGAAAAAAGCATTGTTCCAGTCAGAAAATCAGTCAGAAATACCACACTGGATGAAGTCTGTTCCGATCTAAATGGCAAAACCTGTCTCACAAATGGTCATTTCAACTATGTATATAATGATTTCAGTTGTAGCCACTCTTGATTACTATCAGTGGATAATCCTGTGCAAAGACATTATGTTATTCAAAATCATCAAGCCAGTGCCATAAGCCAGTACACCATGTAAAAATCCTGGTTCTTACACAGTAGCTAAAAAGGGTCAACCATTATTTGTCTGATGTTCTCAGCTGCAATCACCCAACCAGACAGATGGACATGGCCAGCTTTAAATCCAAACTGTCATTCACACTTTTTGTATTACAGTAGACACTATTAGAATATTGCCCATTTGAACCGTAGGGGAAGTATCTGCACATGGCAGCTGGAGTCAGGAACAGAACCACTGGCAAAGCAGGCAGTGAAGCAGCCCCATTAATGGACAAAGAGAATTAATAAAAGGCTGGATTTACCCATTGTTTATGATAGCAACCTATGTTCATTCCCCATTTCCTCTGCATCGGCTGTTTCACCACGCACCTTTCCACTGAGCAACGGAGTAAATAAAAAGTGGTCATGCTGGCTGACATTGATAAAATCAAGTTCACAGGCAGATATTTCAAACCCTTTATTAGCAAGGCCATAAAATACATATGCTGTTTGATTAGGATATGATGAAAAGAATTTATTAGCAGATGTGTATTCAGCTACACTGTTTTACTGGCAGCTTTATGAGATTCTCTCCTAGGCTGACAGGTGCGGCTTGCCAGCTGCCTTGTACAGCAAACAGGGGATGGAGAACATGCCATGTGCAATGATTTAATCAGTTACCATCAATTGCTGGAAAATAAACAAGGTTTTGTGCATTTCTTTCAGTCCTATGTATATTAATTGAAACCAAATATTACAAATGACACTGAAAGAGAGTATCCTTGATCAGAGGAAACTTAAATTTAATACGACACAGCCATGTAATACATAAATATAATAAAGCACAGTCATGTAATACATAAATATTTGGTTAAAAGATAGCAGAATTTTGTTAAACTTGGCAATGGGAAGTCTTTTGAAGTCTCATTTGTCAGTTTCCATTCGTGGGACAGTCAAATCTAGTCATTTGGGTCACAGCTGGCAAAAGAAAGATGATCCTCTTGGTTTATTGTTCTGATACAAAATTGTCATTACAAATTGAAAACACTGAGCAAATAAAAGAGGGCAAATGGGGAACTTGTGTGGTTACATATTTTTAACTGTTGCGTCTGGCTGCAGTTTGCTTAATAGGGGTTGCAGAATTCAAGATGTCTATATCCTGAGTCTCATTACTATTGTTTAAAATTTCTATACCACTAGTTTACAATTAAAACGTTCTTTCTCAATTCAGTTCTCATATCCCACGATTTCAGTGCTCTAAATATGTGTAACCTGAACTAATATTTTTATTAAGTATCTGACAGCTGCCTTGAAACATTTTTATTTTAAATATTTGTATGTCAAAATACAGATATAGAAGACTTTTTTCCACAGCCAAAGGAGAATGTTCATACAATATAAAGAAAAAGTAATATTGCTAAACTAAAAAATGACATTTTACAGAAGATCCTTTAGCTTTGTTTTCTGCATGTTTATGACAAAGACTTGACATGATTACACTGTAAGCAAGGACAAGTCAAGAAGAGCTCCAAAGCAGATAAAAAAATTTGTCAAACCAATTGCATAAATAATTATAGCAGTGGTCTGGTAAAAATTATGAAAATTGAAGCCATGGAAACTTTTTGAAAAAAAAGTGGGCTTGTCTTTGAAGTGTCAGTACATTCCAATTCTTTCTCTCAGCCTAAGCATATATTCAGATTCCAGTACATTTTCTGGCCTGGTCAAGCTCTGACACAGAATTAGAGGTACTAGAGAAGAAACTACACCAGTAGCAGAAGACTTTATTCTCTGTTTTTTTGATCATAATGATTTCTCTAAAGGAGAGTACTTTTGTTCTTTTCTATTTTAATGGTTTGAGAGGTGAAGGTCTAGTAATGACAGACAGGGGATCCAAAACTGTGATAATAACTGCAGGCCACATTAGGCAGAAATATGATATTTTATAATGGATTATGGGATACTGATTTGCTTTCATTCACTCCTTTCTCTTTATGTCCGTTGGTGTATTTTCTTGCTAAAGCACAGACCACAGCTCAGTCTTTTCTAGATTTTATAAGGAAAAATATACTACCAAGAGCATGTGCTCTGCAAGTGATCAGAAAATAGAGTTTAATACACACCTACCCTTGCAATCAACTTCTGAGGATGCCTCAGAGAATTTGCCTCGAGATGTTAGTAAGCAGTAAGTCAGTCTAGACTTTTCCATGCAAACATCCTCATCATATTATGGTTCTGTATCTCCACTGTAAAGTTTGCCTTGGGGCATTTATGTATGGAAAGGCTCTTTGCACCCTTCCCATGGAGAAGCTTTCTATCTTCTCCCAAGCAACACAACAGCCTCTCTATCAGCTTGGGGTCCAGGCCATGTAAGATGGGTTCCTCTCAGAGCCTCTGTAGTAAAATAAATTTTATTGTGACCCCGAAGCTAATTTAGCATGATATGGTTATCTGTCTTTACCTCCAAAATAAGGTGACCACACTCAGACTCAATATGGGGAATATCTTTATCCCCTACATTATCCTCAAACCACACCTGGGAATCATCAGGGAGAGTGCTAGTTATCTTGAGTCAAAATCAGGCAAGGCACCATTTAACATTACAGATAATGGAATTTTAGTGTCTGTGCCTGTGCCCTGTTTAATTTGCTGGTAAAAATGAAACCTTAGGATACAGCTAAAAAGTCTGCAGTCTGGATCCACAACCACAACAGACTTCAGGATGTTATAAACCCATCATAGGATACATTTATATTGCATGTCAAGCTCAGGTCAGCATTCTGGATCTGAACTCTAACTTACAGACTCTGCAAAAATTTACAGCCCTAAAACAAGGTCGCAATTCCCTCGATGTCAGGGGCTTAAGTCCTTCGGGCTCCTAAGATCCAAGATGAGCTGGCAAATGATGTTCAGGTCTGTTTTGCAGGCTGAAATGATCAAGGGCAGTTTGAGGAAGTGTCCGTCTTTCCCAGCATCTCAGCACAAACCAGAGTTTGCAGAAACGCCCTCTCAAGGCACCAAGAAGTCCTGCAGGGCTGTGCCTCAGCTGGCAGGAGGACTGTTCACCATTTCCTGCTAACCAGGTCTCACACTATATCCACTAGGACATTAATTTTAGCCTGTGTTGTGGGCATTTCAGAACGAGAATATAATCTTCTGTGAAGTTTTCTGGCTGTTCCATTTGTTTGCAACATATTCAGTGTGTCATCAACTGGACTTACTTCCCAAGCAACCTTGATCTTCCTCTCTGTCCAAAAGAGAGCTCTGCCACTTGAGGACTCTGCCTTATCCCTAATTTTCTCAGGCACAGCATGACTATCATATCAGAAATATCCTGTTCTGGTTTCATTAGCAAAGTTTCCCTCCCCTACCACATCTCAATTTCTCCTGCAGGCAGACAAAGGCTGCCTCTAAAGCAGCAGATGGCTTTTTTACATGCCAAAGTACAACCTTAGTTTCTCCTCCACTGGCTTTAGGACTTTTGAGAGCATGCATATTCTTTAGCATCTACATGTACAGATATTTAAAACTACATAACTGACTGTCAAACCACTCTGCTCAAATGTCTGGAGAGCAAAATATAATCTAGTTATACTAATTGATTGATTTAAGTACATTAATTGCATCTACACGGTTGTGGTCAATATTTCTGAGATATTTCTGGTCCTCAACACCTGCATAAAAGAGCGACTTATTTATCCTTTGTGCATCTCTGCCTTCTGTTCACCTTGCTGCTTCTACTGACTGGTGTACCTCCAGAAAAAGACAGCAATAATTAGGCTCTTCTGAGTCCTTTTGGGTCTTAATGATTTTCTAAATAGAATTAGTTTCATTTTTGCTCCCCAAACACACAGAAGCACCTGACAACATTTCATCTTCAGCACAGAGCCACACTGAAACATATTCCTAAAGTTATTTATATGGTATTTTTATATGGAGAGGAGTTATCTTCTGGAACCCTGCCAAGGATATTGCACAAGTAGGTGAGGGCCTAGAAACAACTGCTAATCTCAGAGATGGTAACATGCCTTCATCCCCAGGGTTTTTGTTTAAATTACTTGTTACAGATTATATACACCTCAGAATGTACTTTTCTTCAAGAGATTATATATACACCTCAGAATGTACTTTTCTTCAAGAGATTAAATTTAACCACCTTGAATCTTGCCTTGCAGTTTAACTTCAGGATTGTTGCAGCACACCCTAGCTACAGGTTTATTAAAAAGAAGTTTATTAAGAAGAACTATAATTTTCAACCCCATAATTAAAACTTCCTGGTTTTGCAAAGTTGGCAGATTTCACAGTAAAATCATACAATATTTTTAATTCTTGATATGTGCAAAAATCAATGTGGGGTAACAAAAAATGAACATGCCTGGAGAAAATCACTTTTGCAGATAACACACTTTCATCTTGAAGCACATTCTTTTTGTTATAGGTCAATACTTCTGACCTGTCTCCGTTAATTTCCCTCTACATATGTCCAGTCATTACACTCATGGTTTTGGTGTAGGTTCACAAAATGTGGACACGTATACATTTTCAGACCCATAGGATGACATCAAGCATACTGAATGATGTGTGATGACAAAACATACTGCTCAACCTACACTAAGTCTTTTAAATGCTTCTGCATGTCATTAAATTCATACTGGTCACAGAAGAATTTTCTGACCAAGAAAACTTGGTGGGAACTCATTTGTGTGGGAACAGATGGAGAGTGATGGGGTTTGGTGTAACATGTAAGATACGTCCTTGGTATAACAGATATCCTTGATGCTCATCACTTCTTGAAGGGCTGGGATTTGAATTTTGACTCAAACCAAGAAACACTGGAAAACGCTGTTCACCTTCTTGGCAGAATGGCAAAGTGTGTGTCATGTTCCAAACATTTCTCCTGGAAAGAAAGAGTCTGGGGCTGCTGTGAAGGGCAACCTGGGAATTGCTGATAAAGCAGAGGTGTTTTTCTCCTCCCAACAAAGATGCTAGAGTTAATTTGTTGCGGTTTTGTCTGCACAAGACCTATTATATGGGCTGTAATTTCAGGGGATGGAGACTGTGAACTCCCAGGTCACTTGTAAACTGATCACTCCCCAGCCTCTCCTCCTTGTGCTTTTAAGTGTTTTGAGCCTGGTAAATTGAAACCTGAAGAAACACAGAGCTCTGATCTTTGGGACCTCTAGAGCAAACCTGGACTTTTGCTGATTTGCTCTAGGAAGTAACTGCTTACTTACCCCATAATTAACACCACAAAGCTGATCTTTGGAAGATAAAGTATGGGAGGTCAGACACAGGATCAGGGAAAAGGGTTTCATTAGAACTGCAACATTTGCAGCCTGATTTTCTTCTCATTTGCATTAGATTGATCCTGGAATTGTTTCACTAAAGTCAGAGGTGCTAACAACTATAAAATCTGTCTGGATTAGAAGCAGGTCATTACTATCACATCTAATGGATTTTAATCCATAAACTTAGCAAAAACAGCAACAGAAATTGCTTGTTAGCTACATGACTAACCACACTTTCACTCTTATCTCACAACAGAGGCTGCATTAGCACTTCCTTACAAGTTCCAATTTACAGCAAGGTTTCAGGCACATAAATAAGTCTACCAGTTGATCAACTTACTTCAGCCAAGCAACTAGGTACAGTAGCATTCAATACATTGAATAAAATTGTTAAACAAGCTTTGTATAAAATAACTTGTTTACCATTTTTATTTGCATTTTGCTGCTGGGAATTTAAAGTACTATCTTTTATTAAAATGAGAAAAAGGAGAAAAAATGAAGGCAGAATAGAAGATTTTTTAAAAAGGGGGAATAAGGAAAGACAAAGCTCTCAACTGGTGGGAATCTGAATGGCCTCACATACCCTTCATTTCCTCTTTGGCAGGTTGATTTCAGATTGACATCCAGTTTATATTAGTGATGATCGATGAAAACATGATATAATAAATAAAAGAATCAGTTGCCACTGCTAAAGTAAGACTTTCATGAACAATAACAAGAACTAAATAGGTATTATATATATGTGTGTGTATATATATATATATATACATTCAACACCAGCATCTAGTTTTAGACTCAGATTCCTGCTTTCCATACAAATGTGGTTACACCACAATTTTTTTGTTGACAGCCATTTATATCAGAAATAAAGAATCATTATTTTGAGGTTAGAATGATACTTATTTATACTACAGGACTGGATCCCACTAAATTTTAAATTTACTGGGTAAAAAGTTTTTGTGTGTCCCTCATTTTGCATCTTTGTCACACACTGCATCCCACATTCAGTCTTTGGCATGCAGTAGTTATGCATCCCAAAGAAGTTTTCCTCATAAAACTGGCTGTTTACTTTTTGAAGAGCAATACCACAAGCTAATGTTCTTTCTTTTTAAGAGGGTCAGGGTCTTTGGGTCTATTTTAAAATGAAAAATGAAATAGTGCAGATCAAATAACTTCTGAACATAAATCAAACCTCAAATAATGGAAAGGGCAGCTTCTAATTTCTTATCCAGAATATGTGAATACTGAAGATGGATAAACAGTCTGTTAATTTCCCTTCTTGTTTTAATCTTTATCTCAAAAATAATTCTAATACACAGGAACTGACTGCCAAAAATAAATTCTGGCTTGCAAGCAAGAAGGCATCATATTGCCAGTTATGGACATGATAGTCCTGTTTTATGACTATGCCAGGGAATATTCTGGGCACTGCCACTTACATGGTTAAACAGCAAGAATGGTCCCTGACATACTTTTTGTTTAAATCACCTAGCATTTCCCAAACAATTTTCTGGCACAGTGCAGAAGTTAATACGGGAGAATGACCACTGAAAACAGCCAGATTGAAATAGTCCACATTTTGGAAATAAAGAAAACCTAATAATATGTAAATGTCATGACAATGCCAGCTGGCTCTGTGGTCAGAGAACAGGCCCATATACTACAGTACTTTCTGCTCTGTAGTATAAACTTAGCCTGTATGACTAAGACACCTCAGCACAGGAACACTATATTTCTGTATGTCTCTTCCCAGAAACCCTATGAAACAAAAGGAAATCCATGAAAGAAAAGAGCAGCAGAAATNAAAAACTTAGAATTATGTGGGTTTTTAAAAGCACCTAAAACTCCAGAATGTTTTGTAGCTGACTGGGGAATAAGAGTAATAGCAGGAATACTAAACCTTGTGCATAAATTCCTGACTGCAAACAGTAGTTGACCTGTAGACATCACATGGCTTCCACACAAATATCCTCCAGTGCTGCACAATTGCTGAAATACCTCCAGGAATTTTCAAACCATGAGCAGACCCTCTCTCTAGGGCTCACACTGGCTGAGCAGTGGACGGGCTGCAGAAACTCCTGTGAGGTGTGTGCACACTGAATAGGGCAGTGCTACACAAAGCACCTGCTAAAGACACGATGGCATTTGTCAGAGTGCTGAACCTTGCTTTCACTTCAGGGACTAGTCAGGCCTTCGCTCTCCAGATCTTCACTGCTCTGTGCTAATTCTTCTCTGTCCTAAAGAACCATAGAACTGTTTAGCTGGAAAAGACTGGGCTCTGTCTGTTGTCCACATTTTCTCCAAGGCAAGTGTGCTTCCACCAGGGGAGGGCTGGTCTCCACCCAGCTTCTCTGCTGTTCAACCTCCCCAAAAGAAATTGTACCTGTAGAACAAAGTTGAGGGCACTTTCCTGGATCTTCAGTCCACTGACAAAGTAAGCTTTCATTTTGAAAAAGTAAACAGGGATGTTTTAACTAACTCACAAGGTAAATCTGCTTAAGACCATTAGTAGAAAATGTGGCTCTGGAGCATGCCAGGTAGGAATGAAAAATAATGTTTGGGGTATACATTTCCATATAGAAGGTAAGACGCATCTCATGCAAGGGAAAAAAGTTTAATATAAATTAAAATAGTACTTTTTCTTTCCCATGTAACCCTTCCTCTAGATGTTCAATACGTGATCTACTAGAACAAAGTTGATGTGGAAATTATCTACATTTACCTCCCAGAAGCTGCTGGTCTCAGAACCAAGTATATCCCCAGCAGGGTGGCTGCTGCCAGTACAGTTCCTAACATGGACTAAGCAATGAAGGCCCATATTCTGCCATAAGTCCCACAATCATCCCATTTCCATTCATCATGGGCTTCTGAATATCTCACTAAGCAAAGGGCAAAAAGCCATAATCAATAAGGGAGGGATGCAAGAGAGACCACCTTCAATTTGTAGGGTTTTGTTGTGGGGTTTTGTTGGTATTTTGTTTTGAGGGAGGATATTTGTCTGGGTTCTTTTGCCTTAAGCAGAATAAATTAATAGGGAGAAATTATTGGGGAATGGTTCTATTTTTAAAATAACAGAGAACATTCAGATCTTGGAATCTTTGTTTCCCCTCATTTTATGAACAAAATGTGAGGAATATACTGTTGAGTACAGCTAAAGAAGGGGATTGAGTGGGAATGTTACTTGATTCAAACCTTACCGTTAACAAAACTCTCTGCTGTCAAGAATCTGTCAAGGGAGTTCCTGTATTCAAATGGACAGCAAATTAAACATATCACTAACCTCAGGGAACCTAGGAATACCAAAACAAGGGATATTTTTAGCCCATTTGGCTACTTGGGGGTGGTAAGTGTCTGCTCTCATTAAAATCTTGCAACTAGTTCTCCCAAATGTCAAAATTGTAAAGCTGTTGACTGATGCAGGTGAGATAACCCAGACAGTGATATCCCAATGTTTTAGGTGACAGTGGTCTCACCATGACAGTGTGAGGGAGCTAATTTAGCTTTCAGGAAAATTAGGAATCCTTCCAAGCTGGTTTAGGATACCTTCAGAATCCAGAAAATTGTCTTGAGCTTCCAGCTATGTACAGCAAGTAAAGACATCCACTGGTCTAATCTGGACACTCTGCTTTTGTCTTTTCTTCACAAATTTCCTCTTTTTCTTCATGAGTTTCAGGGCTGTGGAAAACCCAGGCCAGGATTTCTAACTGAGTAAAAGCTCATGCTATGTAAATTAGAAAAAAGAAAAAAAAAGAAATTAAAGAAAAAAAACCAAACCAAACCAAACCAAATGAANACAAACAAAAACAAAAACCAGCAGTGCAAATAGACATCCACTATGGGCAGGAAGCCAACATCAATGTTAGAAAATACAGAACAGAGTATGTACAAAACTAGCTCTGTCGTTTTGGAAATGCATATCAGAACATGGAGAAAATATATATTTGTGTTACAAAAAGCCAAGGTCAGATGTGCATGTGCATGTTTTTGTGTGGAAACAAGAATTTAATTCCTTCTCTGAGTAAAGAACTTTACTCTTCCAATATTAAGAATTTTTCATTGCTTGCTTAGGAATTGTACAGTAAAATATACTCTGGGCTCAATTAATTCTCACCTCTGACTCTCTAGTGACTTCTCTGAGTTGATGAGGAAGAACCTTTCACAAGTCACTGTGCTATTTTCAGCTCCTTTAGATTTTGGCACATATAACCACAGTGATATAATAGACCAGAGGAGCTGTTACTGCTTCTGGCTCAACCATTCTCAGAGCTCATAGAACTGAAGGTGTCTGGACCATGAGGACAAGACAGTAAACTGGAAAGTCTATTCAGGTTACTTATAGCAATATAGAGACAGGATTTCTCAAGAATGGGACATTTACATGGGATTAAGAGGATGGGTGAGGAAGGAACATGTGTGCTTGTCCTTCTGTTCGACTAACCCAAATAATGTCTGGCAGAGCTGAGCGTGCACAGCCCACAGCAGCCAGAGCTGGCACGTTCTCAGGCTTGTCCAGAACATGAACCTAAAAAGTTTCAGATTCAGTTTGGAGTCTCAAAATGTGTAAGGAGGCTCAAAACCACCACATCTAGACTGCACTTACATAAGACTATTAAATTAATTAGTCTTGCAGCACAGTACAAAGTGTAATTCAATCCTGGTGATAGATTGGGAGATTAATCACAATTTACAGCCTCGTGAAGGCAGATACATGCACGCACACACACACACACACACACACAAGTATGTAAAAGGAAAGAACGGAAAAGAAAAATATTCAAGCACTCAGAGACTTTAGCTTCCAGTAATAATTAAATGCATTGATGACATTTTTGAAAGACAAAATATTTCTCCCTTTCTCCCTTTTTCTCAGTTTTTCGTTGATCATAAAACTGGGGTTTGACTGCTTTCAATTTCTAAAAAAAAAAAAAATTTAAAAAATTTAAAAAAAAAGAGGAAAGAAAATAAAAAGCAAAAAGCACACAACTGGGGCTTTTCTTTCTGGAAAGAAACCTTGATACTTAGAATAATTTCTTTTTTTTCCTGGCTTTTTTTTTTTAACAATTAAAAAATGTCAACAAAATAGACTTTTCCTTGAAAAAAACCTCGAACTGAAAATTCAACAACCTACAGTGCTAGCCCTGAGCTAATATAGTCTTCTAAATTAGACATTAACATGCTCACATTAATTTTTGTACTTGGGGAGTTTTTTGGTTGGGTTTGGTTTTCTTTTTCTTAGTTTTTTTATCAAAAAAATAGCTTAAATTTCAAATCATGTTCATGACTAAAAAGTGGCTGAGTGTGTAATTGCTTCTTACAGAAAAGGTGTGAGAACAGTGCACTCCTTGAAAGGCTTTTAATTTGTAGAGGATATCTATAAGTTAATTTTTTTATTTGCTGTTTTGCAATGATGTGCTATTTCTCCATTTTGGTTGAAAATCACTTACATCAATAATAAGAACAGCAGATTTGAATTCTCACAGTTGTTTACTGCAGTGACAGAAATCTCCTGAACACAATTATCTCGGATGAAGATTTTCATGTCCCTCACTCAAAGCCTTCCTAAACACAATGCATTTTGCCCTCAGTTGACTGAGAGGGCCTGAGTTTCAGAGAATAGGGCTTCAACGCTTCCTGAAAGTGTGACAGCTTCAAAGTATGTCCAATGAGACCCTAGAACCACCAGTCATTTTGGAAAAATGTTGTTGCTGTTTCTCTGATCCATTGTCTTTTTCAGAGTGGCACAACTGTGTTTGCTGTGCACAATTCCCAACAAACTGATTGATGTGGAAGGCAAGCCAGGAAAATCTCTGCTCCACCCCACTTTGCGTGTTCCACGGTCAAAAATGTTCAATAACTGCCCAGATGGGGAATATATTTTTTCCTTTCTGTTCCTGTACATACTCCTTCTGCAAATTGCATTACTATTGGGTCACTTGCAGGCTGTTGACTTCATTCTACAGCTTGTAACCCTTTGCATATTCTCCCACCTACCACATTGCTCTGGAAATGCCACCACTGAGCTCCTGCCATGAAATGTTCCTGTAAATGGGAACAAAGGCAGCATATGGATCCTTTGATTAATCCTTGCTACGTACACACGCACACATTTTTTACCACCCAAACGAAACCCGTGAGCGGTCAGAACGCTCTGTGTGCAGCCCTGGGCTGTAATGACATTTCTGTTATAGCTTGCTCTTGTTGGGGTGTTGTATAACCATCATCGCTCGAGACTTCGTCTTCATTCCTTCTTAGGTTACATGACCAGCACTGAGATTAGGAACAGGTTTCAAAGTATGCCCACATACTGGTAATTTATCACACACACATTACACAAATAAATAAATAATACACACATATATATCAACTTAATTGCTGCACATGTAAGTACCTGATTTCACATAATGAATACTTAAAGGAAACCTATACCCCAATAGATATTAATTACTCTGTCTGAACTAAAGGCCCCACTTTTCTCCTAAACATGCTACATTCACTGTACTATTGGATTTCTGCTGTTGCTCATCACTGTGTTGCCTAAACATTTTATTTGCTAAAACAAAAGCAAAAATTAAATGCTCAAAGGAGAGTGGTTTTTGGGGTTTTTTCTTTGTTGGTTTTTTTTTTTAATGAGGGATATGGAAAAGATAGGATAGTTTGGAGCAAGACTCAAAGAAAATTATCTTTCCAAGTTTTATTTGCTTTTTTTACTTATTCTTTTTCTTTTTAATTTATTTTATTTAAACTGTTTTGGTGTCAAAGGGGATGAGTTTTGCAAGTATTATCTTTGGAGAAAATAAATCCTTCTGCCTAGATATACTTCTGGATAATTTGCATAACTCTTAGTTTACACCAGTGCAGCTAAGAGATGATAATTTTTTTCCTGGTAGTGGGTTTCTGCCATCACCCAAAGCTGGGTTTCTGCCCGGTAGCAGATTCTTCTCCCCAGCTCGGCATACGCAGCACTGGTAACAACAGAGGTACTAACACTTCCTCACAGAAGGAAATTCCAGCTTACACAGAGCCACCCTCAATTTCAGAGGAATTTTGTATGATTTAGAACCAATGCAAATTTCTGGTCTTGATCGCAGCAAGTCTGAAAAGGATGCAGCCTTGCAGGCTGTAGTTACATTAGATACAACCGCCCTGCTTGTGTTTTGCTCTGTTAAAAGGACACCATTATTCTAAGTCTCAAGTAATTGCTAAACAGTTACACTTCAGCAAATTTCCATGAAAGATATACAAGTCCCCAGAGATGTTCTGGCACAGGAGTGTTAAGTGCAGCATCCTTATATTTTAAGTAGGTGATTCTTTGCTACATAAATGTCCCAGCCTGCTGCATGCACAAAGGTAAGATGACCCTCCAGAGACATTAACAGGCTTTTTACCTTCTCTGTGGCTTATTCACAGGCAGACAGCATCCTACCTCCCTCTCCAGCCTTGCTTTGCTTATTTGTGTTTATGGTACACAAGGCAGTAGATAAACAAAAAGGAGTTTTAGACACTTTCTGTTCTTAGCTAAACCTTTTTAGTAACACATTAGGGAACAGAAGTGTGGTACGACCCTCTGTTTATTTGTGGTTCTTTTAAGTGATGTCCAGAGACCTACATTTCATGGTTGTTTGAAAGTTTATATAACAGTGGGAAGCTGTTAAATAGCAGTTTACCTTCACTTTTTTCTTCTTTTATTTTCATCACGTAAAGGATTTGAAATTAACACTCATTCTACCGTATTATTTTAGATCTTATTCAACATTCTCCAGGTTTTCTCTTCCCTTAGAATTTGTATTTTCTGTAAGTAATGATAGGAACATTCATGTCAAATCTAAAATCTGTTTGGTAACTTTGCACTTTAGAATAGTCCTTGAAATTTCACAGTAAGTTGCTATTCAGCTGTCTGTTAAAAAAGAAAAAAAAAGTTAATAAAAAGAAAAATCTGCACTCTTCACATTAGACCTATGAACAAGGCAAAAAGTACTTAAAAAAAAAAAAAAGTTCTTGTTACTTCCTTGCATTCTATTGACTAATACGTAATTTGATCTTTAAATTAACTGGATATGGGTTTTTTTAAATGCTCACAACGTCCTTGCACGTCTCCCAGCTCCTAAAGTTTGTCATGTTCAAACACCCTTAGGATCTCTCTAGCACTACAATGCATTCAGGAAATAAGCTTCTCTTTTGTATGTCTAAAATCTCTCCTTTGTTATTTATATAATTTGACCTTAATTCTGTTTCCTTAAGAGTCAATAGTACTTTTGCTTTGCTATAGGATTCACTTCTTTTACTGCTTTATATAGCGGCAGCCCCTTCCAACACAGAACACTTCTTTCATTAAAAAAAAAGAAAATTAAAAAACCAAAAATCCAAATTAAATATATACTGTATTTAGTAACGAGGTCTTAATGCAGACACTTTGGGGTATTGGATATGTTGTTTTTCTTCAAATCATCTTAAACCTTCAAGCTAAGAAACATAAAACAATTTCAATGTAAATCATTTAGCATATAAATTTGATTTGGACTAAGAAATAACTGTATAAAAACTGCCAACATTTTAATGCAAAGTATGCATTTTCTTGGCTCTTTATTTTAGGATGAAAGAAAATCCACTTTTTAATTATGAATTTAAGTGTTTGGAAAATAATTTTCAGCCTGAAAGACAAGCCAGTTTTGTTGTTTTTAAAATTATTTGTGTCCAGGAATTTTTCTGGGAGAACATAGATGGAATTCATAGTAAAATAAATTTAATGTAATTCCATCATTTTTTTGGAAAGCTCACATGACAGAGTCATATCCCATTAATTCACAGTGATCACTAGAAGGCCAACTGAAAACTACAGAATAATACAAACTAGAGCCAAAAATTTTAAACGGTTCACTACACAAGACCTCATTTATTTTAGGTTTAAAAAAAAGACATGTTGTCTTCCCCATGATAACTTTTTGCAACAACTCTAACTTAAATGATCATTCTGTAATGAAAACAATTACCTTTTAGGGTTATGAATTCTCACGGTATAATGTTATGCATTTGTATTTTTTCTGGAACACTTCTGGATGCAGATTCAGACTCTGCTACAAACATGTAAAATATTCTGCACTGCAAGGCACTGACTGGAAAAAAAATCTCTTCTAAAGTTGCTGAAAACCCCGTAGCTCACAAAGACAAATTTGTCTTATTATCATTATTAGTATTTGTCAAGCTATACTATATATATTCTTTATATATAGAGAACTTCTATTCTCTAACTCTTCCTAAAAAAAACCTTGATGAGTGACAGAACTACAAATCCAATCAAATACCATGAAAACTGGCCATAATAAACTTTGCTAGAGTGAAACTCCACTTAAGGGTGCAGCAGAATAAAATTCACGGAGCACGTTTATGCTTCTTTACCGAGCACACTGCATTTGCACAGCCACTCGAAACTGCTGACAGACAAGTTTTTTAGGGAGGGAAAGAGTCACACTAAATGTCTTAATAGGTAGTAAGAACAACAATCAGTAAGAACACTGATAAATGCATCTGAGAATGCTGCCCAGTACTGCTCTTGATAGAGAGTAATCAAATGGACCAACTGTAACTTTTGAGATGTGAAGCTCTAATTCAGAGTTATTAAATTTCCCCCTCCTCAAACACATGTAATGAAAAAAAAATTAAAAATACATTTAAAATATATAAAGCCCTGTTTAGGCAAAAAGTTGTTACACTTCTTGAACAAGGACAATTTTCTAAGTACAATCATTTCCTCCAACAAGGTAACTCGTGTAAACACCATCAGGGTCGTACTGTTTGTTCTGTGCTGCCAGATGGGGGATATAAACCATGCAGAAACAATTTCAGATTTCCACCCTGATTAGTTCATCTTGAATATTTTCACAGTGTGAATCTGGAAGTCAGAAGTTTACATAATGGTTATAAATTAGGGAGAAATCCTGCTGCCAAGAAAGTCACACTCAAGCAAACAAACTGTCTCCTTCCTAAAATTTTTTAGGTGTTGCTTATCAAACACATTCTCAGCTGTAGGTGGAAAAGGACCTTGAATTCCTGGCTTTTGGACTGCTGTTTTCCCACCGCGGGCTGTTGAGGCAGAGCGGTGATTGACCCGCACCGTCCCCATCCCCGTCCCGGTGCCCGGCGCGACGAGCGGAGCTGGCGGCAGCCTGCAGCTCCCTCCGGGGGCCAGCGGAGAGCCCGCAGCCTCCCGAAACCCTCGAGGAGCGCCGAGACATCGGCCACGGAGAAACTGCGCTGAGCAAAACATACCCCCTGCAAGTCCTCGAGTCCTTCACACCAAAGAGCTTTGCTACCAGGCAGCCGAAGGGGTGACTTGTCCTGCACTCCTGAACTCCTCTCATCCATGTTGTGCCTTCCTGAGCTTCTTCAAAGCATAGCTTTGGCTGGTTTTTACTGTCATCCCTAAACATAAGTCTCAACCCCAACATTATTTTAGAAAAACTCGACACAATGCCAGTTCCTATTAGAGTCGATGGTGACTGTGGTTGAAAGAAAAATAAAGATCACGGTGTCCCTGTAGAGTAGATAACAAATACCCAAGAAGTAAGGTTTATGCAAAGGCAACTCTCAAGGCACAGGCAGATCGAGTAGGCAAAAGGTAAAGTTTACGCATTCTTTCCAATTGGCTTGGCCGAGTGCTAAAGCCAGTAAAGTGCTTGCTTTTATTCAGAAATCAATTTAAAATCCATCATGTGCCAGGCATATAATTGAAATTTCTGCTTGCTCTAAGTAGAGGGGTAAATTCTGCCCTCTGATACATGCACAAGTTCAGGTTCCCTTTAGGATCATCAGGGTTAATGTACATACATGTTAGGGCAGTTTAATATTATCTCCGTGAAGCAGTGAACAACATTAGGTCAAACAAGCCGGTTTCATTTAATACTAAGCATGTTTAAGGAGAAATGTCAGAGTTCAGTTCCGCTAGCTAATGATGTAAATCAGGAACCACTGAAGCCAAACACCTATTCTGATCTTATACCCAATTTGTATTAGGATTACTCACTGAAATAAATCAGTTCTTTACCAGGAATCCATCCTACTGACACATAAGCAGTTCATAAACTTTGCTCAGACAAGCAAATCATGCCATGCAGGTGAGTAAATTTATTTGTGTGGTTTTAACTACTTGTTAAAGTTACTTTTTTATTGCTGCTGTTGAAGTATTTTCAGCTGAAAATCACTTCTCTTTTTAAACAAAGTTTTGCAGGAAATACCAGCTTTTCTCCTCTTCTTTCTTTTCTTTTCTTTTCTTTTCCTTTTCTTTTCTTTTCTTTTCTTTTCTTTTCTTTTCTTTTCTTTTCTTTTCTTTTCTTTTCTTTTCTTTTCTTTTCTTTTCTTTTCTTTTCTTTTCTTTTCTTTTCTTTTCTTTTCTTTTCTTTTCTTTTCTTTTCTTTTCTTTTCTTTTCTTTTCTTTTCTTTTCTTTTCTTTTCTTTTCTTTTCTTTTCTTTTCTTTTCTTTTCTTTTCTTTTCTTTTCTTTTCTTTTCTTNCTTTTCTTCCCTTTTCTTCCCTTTTCTTCTCTT
>VWZN01007392.1:1457-12376 GCA_013396955.1 Regulus satrapa
TCACCGCTGCGTGACGTCACGGCAGCTCTCCGTGACGTCACAGCGCCGCACGGGGGAAAGGGTTCCTGGAAGAGGGACAGCTTGGCATCGATGTATGTTCACCCGTCCAGCATTTCTCCGTCTGCTGACGGCAAGCAGGGGAGAGGTTAGGGAACGAAAATGCCCCAAAGACGCCCCAATGTCCAGAGATAGAAATTACTGTCCCCAGAGTGGGAGGAAAAGGTATTAACAACTTGCTGCCGAGAAAACAGACGGTAGAAAAATGCAAATAGCCACGCGAGTGCTTCCACGCAGGCTGTGCATCCCGCACTTCTGCAGATTTTCAGGCAAAGCCCTGGTGAGGCTGCCCCTCCGGACGTGACACGGCCAGCATTCAGGACCAGCTGGGGGGGAAGCGGGCATAGGGGAGCAGTGTGGGACAAATGTCTCCTGTTAGACTGTGCTAACATGCTGATTAGGAGCTTCCTGCAAAACATGCAGCTCTGATCACTGCCATGCCCAGATGAACTGTTTATGACGTGGGAAGTATTGTTATAATTATGTCAGAGCAAAAGGAGTCTTAGAAAGTGACAGGTTTGACCAAAACCAAGCTCCCGAGGAAAGGTGATCTCAGTCGTTTGCAGTCTCAAAGTTTGCTCTGTTGTCACCCCACTCCCCTCTCCAAACCCCTCCAGCAGGGCAGGGGTGATCACCTCTGCTAAGGCAGGCGCAGGTTCTGTTTCCCGGAGCCTAAGGGGAGGTACTGATGGGCCATGGCATGTTTCTCTGGGCCCTGCAGGCTGAGGCAGCCTCTGGAGCAGGGACAATTCTCAGCAAGTGAGTGCTGAACAAGTGCCCTTGGAACAGCCTTCCCCTCTGCCTGTCCACCGTGGTGGAATGGACACTCATTCCCCATGTGGTGGCTCAGGAGGATCTGGGAAGGCAAAAATATTCCGTCCCTGTGTCTGGGACGTGCGTGAGGCTCGGAGGACCATCACACTTGCAGGGTATGTGGCTGTCCTCAAGGACATGTGCGGTCCCCAGGAATGGTGGAAACGTGCACTGCTCACCTGCTTCCCTATCCCGAGCTGAGCAGAGCACGGTCAGCCAGAGCAGCAGGTTGCTGGGGTCCTGGCAGATCCCGCACCCAGAATAAGTGGCAGTAGCAAGAGCTGAGGACAGAAATCACCATTTGGAAAGCGGTTCTGGAAAAAACAAAAGTGTGTGGGGGGCCGGCATTACCAAACGTGGTGAGGCAGTGGCAGGAGCAGTTGGCACTGCGGCGCCTCACAAGCCTCTAAAGCAGTGAGATCTCCCAAATCATCACATGTAAATCTCACACACGCCCGCCCCCTCCATATTTTATTACATAGATCACAGTTGGAAAGCTTAAATGAAAACAGTGTTTCTATTTCCAGAGCTTGTTTAACATCATGAATGTGATACAAACTGTGGGCTTCATGTTTTTAATTAAAGTTACTTACCCTTCCATGCACGGAAAAAGAAGTCAATAGTTGCTGGCCGCATACCGCAGCCTGCAGCCGGCTCCCCTGAGGATGCAGCACCGGCTGATGGGAGCTCTGTGGCTGCCCTGCATCCCACAGTGGGACAGGAGCCCGGGGCACAGCAGGACTTCAGGCACCTGCCAGGCTGGAGCTGCAAAAAACTCCTTGCCATTCTTTGCAACACCCCTCTATTGGCCCGTGCTTGTGTGCCAGCTCCAGACAGCTGGTAGGCCAGGTTGGCATGCCAAAAAGGGGCAGCAAGGCACATTTCCAAGGGATATCGTGCAGAAAGAGCCTAAAAGTGGTGCTTTGGATCCTAATGTGTCTCACTGGAGGAGCCAGGAAAAAATCAACTATACCGTCCAGCTGAGAGGAGAATTTGCTCCTGAGGCCGCAAGTGATGGTGCTCCCTGCTCCAGCCCCTGGAGAGGCTGCAGCCCCAGCCCTGCTGCCTGGGGTGAGCAGCCATGCCACAGAGCTCAGGTGGCACCATTGGGGCTGCCTGTGAGCACTGCTCTGCCTGCTTCTCCTCCCCCCCCTCCAGCCATGAGCAAGGGAAAGTCCAAAACCAGTTCAGTAGGGTTCCATCTATGCTCCTAAATACAGTCCTTGTTTCTGGTGTCCACTTCCAGCAAAATGTTTCTTTTTTCCATTGTTCTGGTTATTTTTTATATGCTACCAGCAAAAATTTTGTTGGTGTTGCATTCTCACAGTGCCTCCCTCCAGCTGCAGGTTCTTTCACAGTAAACATATATGTTAGAAATTCAAAGAATTTCCTCACTCTCTGTGCTATGGCAGGTTGGGTGGCTAAATAACTCTATCCAAGCTACAAAATAGCCACACTCACAGGTAAAGCAGCTGCAGAGAGCCGCTGCCATCCCTTGAAGCAGCTGGCTCGCTGCTGAGCAAAGTCCTGAGGCCCATAGAAACAAGGATGAATCTGCTTAACCATGTTGCTAAAAAGGGTTTGGTCTGCTTCTGTGAGGAGCCAGAGATGGCCAAGTAGCTTTAGAACGGGCTCTCCGTGCTTAGTCTGGTAGCTCCCAGGTCACTGGAACAAGATAAGGAAAGTTACATCTTGTAATGTGGAGTTTTGTTGAGTCCGAAGAAAGGAAGAACTGCCTATTTTGAAGATTTTTCTGGACCAATGCCTAGAATAGCCACTGTCTTAGAGCAAGGAGGGTCTCAGTGCCCGTCCTTGGGATCAGCAAGGTCATCATACTGGGCATACAACATCTGAGAGGGGAGACAATTGTGTTGGGCCATTAGAAAGCAAAGATACAGTCTGCAGTTGCCACATGATTTTTCCATGCAAAGACCTGTGAGAAATGAGCTTTGAAAGTTTTCTCAAGAGTTTTCAAGACTAAAGGAGCACTTGAAAGGAAATATATATGCTTATTTCTTTTCTTTATGGTTATTTGGTTTGGACGAACCGGTAAGAAGGTGTGTTGGAATGACATATATAGGAAGGAAACACATCAATGCCACCTGTGGCCACCCTAAAGCAGCTTCAGTACTGGTGCTGCAGCAGGTATTATTGTCAAACTGCAGGGCCAAAGACTGTGGGCACGTCTGTGAGCAAGGAGGGCAACAAGAGCACAAGGGGGAACGAAGATGTTGTCAAGAGTGTGTTCTGAAACCTGGCTGATGTGACCATTAATCAAACCCTGGATTCAATTCTAAATAAAGTAAGACTGGACTGAGATAAAATTATAGACTCTGTCTCCAGTGTAGCATTCCCTGGGTAGGAAACCCAGGTGTTTCCTTACTGTGTTCCCCTGGGAAGGATATCCACTGAGAGAGCTGGGCTGCTGTCTGCAGGCTGATGAATGCTGCAGAAAAGTGGACCAGATATCACCTGATGGGAAAGCCAACAGTCAAGCTCTGTACAAATGCAGGAGATGAGCTCGTGTGAAAGTCCAGTTCTTGTCTTCCACAAATCAGGAAGTTTTGCATGCTATTTGTGTTTGGAAAAGAGCAGGTTGAGGGCATGGGCTGGTTTGTAGAGTGGACTTGTGCTCCAACATGTGATACTGCAAGGGGAAGTGGCCAGGGTGCTTCAGCTGCAGGAAGAGGTTAACTGTGAATCTGTGAGCATGGCTTTAGTCGTGGCTGTCAGGTGAGGTGGGGTTGTCAGGTTCAGAGACCACTCTGAAATCAGGGACCTGATCTCGCAAACATAAGGAGGGGACAGGTGCCTCTTCCAAAGCTACAGGTGGCCCCTGTTTCTTTTAGGAAAAGAAAGGGGTCCTATGGGTGGCCTCCCTGGTAACACCCTCAAACAGGGGCTAGTGGCAGCAAAAAGCCCCAGACAAACTGCAGACCTGGAAGCCCCCAACATATACCTGTTGCTTTATCTAGAAGGGTGGAAGACCCAGTTCTGTTCTACATATGTGCTTTGTCTTAAGAATTAATAAACAAAACCAAAAAGGTCTCCAAACAAGGATTTCAATTATTTCCACTTCCATCTGAACACATCCCCAAAGAATCAGAAAAACAATCTCTCAACTTGTGCTCAAGGTCTTTATTTTTTCTCACTTCTCTGCTCCACCTCCAATTTTATTGCATTTTTTAGGTTTCCATCCCCTTGGGCCATGTAAAACAAAACTCCTTCCATAAGGCCTCTGCTGTGCATCTGCTGCTGTGTGCAGTGGGCACGGGGAGGAGGAGGAGGGCCATGGTGTTTGCTGGAGAGGTGTTTTCCCAGCATCCCATAGCTCAGGCTCAGCTGGGGCTCTGTGACCAGCCACCAGGGCAAAAGGGCTCCAGAGAGGGGCCAGATGGTTTCCCTGGGAATGGAAATGGTGTGTAATGCAGTGTTAATTAGGAGGAAACGTGGTCAGCAGGAGAAGCTCTGCAGTTTGGCCTGGGACAGAGTCATTGTCCCGAGACCAGGCCTCTTGGTTATTTAGCTCCACTGATGTGTGTGAGCTGTTCTCCATTTTGTGCTCAGAATCCAGATGGGGTCTGTGTGTGCCCCATTGGAAACTCCACTCATGGCCTTTGTGGCCTGTCTGGTGTCTTCAGTTCTGTGTCCTCTGTGGAGCCAAGCTGTGTGGGTTGCTCCAGCCTGTGCCATCTCCCCTCAGCTAGAGATATTTCCTTTAACCCCAAGGAATACAAAGCCAGTGACTCAAGCCTTAAATACATACATGAGCTCTTTTTTCTGTTAAAAAAACCCAAAAAAACCGCAGAAGTTCCAATGTCCCCAAAGAGAATGATGTTCTTAATTACATGTAATGTATCAATATAATCAAACTTAGTAATTTTGCTATGTTTTATACACTTTATTAATTTAACTGAGCTTTAAATTCTGTACTTAATATACTCAGAGAAAAATAACATCTTTAGTGTCTGTACTGGCCAGGGAGTGACTCAGTTACATTTGATGTAATATCTCATATGGGTGATGTCTGTTCTACATTTGGAAATACAATGGGGATTTGTTTGGATTTAACACTAATGGTGCAGGTCACATCCCAGAAATCACTGCTCTGAGAAGCTGAGCATAAATGCTGAACAGTTGATAACAATAATAATGATAAATCTATTTTTTTCAGCCACCTGTGCAAAAATAAACACACCACACTGTGTTATTGAATTCCCTACTTTTTATTCCTGTTCTCTCCTCTAGCTCCACTGGAGAGCATAAAGTCATATAATTTTGCCACCAGTATTCTTCAGTATTACAGATATAGAGGTCTATCCGTAACTTGAAATTATCTGCAGAGTTGTTCAAACCGTGATGAATTTTTGCTCAAATTTGGTCTTTTTTTTGGCAGAAAGAGAAGAGGATGTGCATGTGTGTGAGAGCAAAGGTAGTGCAGCAATGTGCAAAGAAACTGTGTGGCATCTGTCTGGGACCAATCCCCAGAGACTTACTCTGCCAGCCCCATCTCTTGAGCATCCCCAAATATCCAAAAATGTCAACCAGCCCAGCAAGGCAGGGAGAAACGTGTGGGCTGAGGGGATGGCGGGGGCAGCTGTGAGGGTCTGACTCCCTTCCCCACTTGAGCTGCACACGGTTTTGTGTGACCCCGAGGATTTCACAATCCCCATGCTTCTCCTCTGCAGCTGTAACACAGGAATAATAACGCTTCCTCCCCTTTCTCTGCTTCCTACTCTGCTTTTGGCACACTGCTAATACAAGAGGGCTTGATCTCAGTTGGAATCTATCACTGCTACTGACATGTTAATAATACCAGCAGAAACGTTTCCTCTTTCCTTTGTACTGACAGAGCTCTGCACGGGGTAGCAGCTCCCAACACATCAGCCCTGAGCGTATTCACTTTCAACCCCAAATCTGAGGCATTTTCCGGACACAAGACAGAGAGGATGCAAGATTCAGGCTGACTTTTAAGATATTAAACAGGGAGAAGTAGTCATAACATGCTTCAGTTTGATGGTCCTCCAGTTATTGCATAAACCTCTGAATTATCCTCAGCCTCTTGGCTGCTTGCACGGCGTTAAACCTCATGCGGTCGAGTCAGGATTTCGATGATTTTCTGTCTAGAAGCTCCTCTGGTAGATATCGGGTCCTGGAGAGGACAGGGACAGTTGGAGTGCGTTGCCTTGGCAACACGGATGTGATTGAGGGGATTTTGTGTCTTGAAGGAAAACCCCAAAGTTAGTGCCAGTTTCTATATAGACTGTGTGGAGTCAGGCACCCGGGGCTGCCTGGGGAGAGCTTCCTCTGGGACACAGGATCCCGCTCTCTCTGGCTCTGCCTGGGAGTCACACAGTGGGGACTTGGTTTCCCGCAAAGGAAGCCTGAGAAAATCTAAAGATAAAATAAGGCTGCGGGAAGATTCTTCTAAAGATGTCTTGCAATTAATGCTGTTGGCCTTTAGTTTGAAAATCTCCTTTCTCATTGCTTGCAGTCATACAAAAACATCTTCCTAGCTGCTCTAGCTCTTACATAATTGATCATTTATAAATCTCTAATGTTTTTGAAGTTTTCTGAAAGTTGTCCAGTAATAATAAATATGTTTTTCCAAGCAGATAAAAAAGTCAGGCCGATCATATTAATCTGTTTAACCAGTGCTGATAGCTGTACTATCTCCTTTTTAGCAGAACTGAGGTTAAACCTCCGTAAATAGCTGTAAAATACACAAATGCTATTTTAGCAGGGGCTAAAGCCAGAGACTCAAGATGCAATTTGGCTTTGATAGCTAGTGCAAGCCTTGAATGTGGATACCTGAGGAGAGGCAACAAACTCGCACTCTGTCTGTGCTTTGTTTTTTGTGTACAGAATAGATGGATTCTGCAGGGTGCAAAACATGGGGTGTAGCAGCATAACTCATGTACACACTGTTACTATTTATTATTGGTGAGGCTGAGGCATGCAAGCCAGCAGGAAATAGCTGGCACATCTTCATTAATTCCTTCTGGTTCTAAAGTAAGTAGTTTTCAGGAAATAATTCTCCAAGACCTTGGCTACACACACAGCGTATTTATTCAGAGTTGGCAGGAGCACCAGAAAACATATAGTTCATAGAGCCCTCATTTCTTTGGATCCCAAAGGTGTTTATCAGAAATGATTTTCAGACAGATTAGAGCCACACACATGCACAGAACCATGCCTATGACAGTTGCTGTGTCTCCAAGCACTTTAGGTTTAATCATAGCCCCCATCCACCCTTTGAATAAGCTTCAGGAATTCCCCAATGGCATTAAGGATTATTTTGAGAATGAGGAGACATCCACCTTAGCTTGGCAAGTGAATATTGACTTCACAGGGTTGGTTTTTTTTTTTCCTCTGAGTTACTTGAATATAACTATTATACTTTGTTCTGAATCGTAACTATTTGACTTGTGACCTCACAGATACTTTAGCTGTTGCTTTGAGATCTAGCCATGACTAAACCCAGAAATTTAGATATATATCCAGACTTTTTTATCTGAAAAATAGACTGAAAATCTTGAATATCAGTGTCTCTCATGAGATGTCCTGATTTCATGCATTACAACAGGGCCAGAAATAACACAAGAACAGCTTTTCTCACAGTATTTCAGTAGTTCTTTTCTGTCCATTGCCAAAAGCAGGATGTGAAGACATGCACGAACATTAAAGCAAACTCTTATTAGAATAGTTCAAGTTCCTTTTGCATTGTGGTAAAAATTCGTGTCAATTTTCATTCTATTCAGACTATTTCAACCCTTTCAGTACTTCAAAAATCCGTCAGTGTTTTTTCTTAATAAATCATTCTGCTAGCTTAAATGTGATTTGTGGGTTTTCATGTTTTTTCTTTTTCTTTTTAAAACGGGCCAAGGATATGACAAAGTGCTCAGACCCAAATTGCACATTTGATCGTACACATAAATGTTTGCCATCCCTCTGGCTATCCCATGGACTTTGCAATATTTCCTCATTGGTGTAACATTAAGCCTCCAGAAAGTGTTTGCAGGATTGGGACAGAAGGTGCCCTAGGATGCCTGCAGGGACATCTTGCTGCCACTGCTGAGGAGCTTGCCCTTGAAGCACCTTACCCATGAACCAAACTCCAACCAGAGAGAAAGTGAACAGAAGTTTGGACTGCCCAGGGCAGCAGTGAAAGCCTCTATCTCCTGAACTGACTGATGTGTTCACTAACTGCAAACTTTGCATCACCACATGGCACCAGGAGGTTGGCTCAGACACTCGGTGTCCTTAGGAGAGCTGTCACCCTGACAGGTCCTGGCTGGAGAGGGTCAAGTCACTGCTGTAACAGAGAGGAGACCTCTAGATTTTTGCTGATACTCTCCCCAAGGGCAGCTGAAATATTAGTGTCTTACTGCAGATGGGTGAATCAGAGCGTGAAAACACCCGCCTGGGAAGCCAAGAGCTGTCAGGCCATTCACAGGATAGAGCACAGAGTTTGCAGCCCGGGGATTATGAATCCTGAAATCTCAAATCAAGAGGGCACTTCAGGAGCAGCTAAATCCTAGAAGATGATTTTTGTTGTTCACCTTTCTAGGGACAATAACAGGACTAAAATTACCTGACTACATAGTATTTGAATTGAAAATTTATTTCCTTCTCAACATTTGTTTCTCCTTCAGTGGCCTGTAATATCTGCCTCCATGGGATGCAGATCTGTCAATGAACAGATGGCCTTCTACAGTGCACAAGTGACACACGACTGGTTTTATTAAGAAACCTTTGAGGAGGGCACCCACCGGGCCTCCTGTAGTGCAGAGAACTAAATTCTGAAATCTTTTTCAATGTTGTCATGGGCATTGTCCCGTAAAAGGCTGCAACTGGGATGCCTGGGCCCACTTGGAGTGCTGTCTCTCAAAAAAAAGGCACTTTGATTTGTGCCTGTGTTTATGTGGGAGACTCTCCACGGATTGAGCCATAAAGTCCCAGTTAAGGTAATTCTGTCTGGCAGCAGCACTAGATAGTTTACAATGAACATTTACAAACCGTCCAAGGAATATTATTTCTTACACAAAAGATCCGGCTTTTTAAGGCTTTTACTCATGGAGCTGCTTCAAGCAGTCCTCATACCTCAGTCCTCTCTTGGATGGACTCTGCAGCCCTGGAGCAGGCGGCTGATAGTACAGAAATGCTCCAAATGCCTGGAAAGGACACAGTCGTGTCAATTGTCTCCAACAAAGGTAGCAGTCACAAACACATGGGTTTGCCAAAAGTCCCTGGCTAGTTCCAAGACGCTTTCGTTTGTTTGCATTGCTAATCTACCAGAGACTGAGACTGCTCGGAGAGATACCAAAGCTTTTGTGGGCTTTCTTTCACCCTGCTTCTGTTGGGATCTGCCGGACAGCAGCCATCTGAGAAGGTTTTGGGAGACTGTATGGTTATCAGACTGAGACAGAAGGAAACAGTCTGAGCTGCAGGCAGGACAGCCCGTGCACATATTCATTCTTCAAGTCCTTTTGCTTCTCAGCAGCTTGTCAGGGCTGTCTAATGCAAGGTCTCAGTGCAGCAGGGTCTGGACAGGCTGGAGGAATGCCCTGCTGAGATGCATCCCCATAAAATCCAGTTAATGCTGTAACAGACAGGGCATTTGGCTCACAGATCACAATGGGATCCCCACTAGAAATAAAAAAACCAAAAAAAACAAAACAAAGAAACAACTTTCTGAAGCTCTCTTCTCACAGCAGAGAGCCATGTACTTCTGTGTATTTGTGGGAAAGGGAGTAGCATGAGAAGTAGTATAGGCCATATATCCCTTTTCTGAGTAGATACAGCATTGATTCATGTCCCTTGTCGGCCAGAATGATTTCCCAGAACAGGGGCTGGCTTTGGATCCTGGCAATCTGGGTTTCCATTCCATTGTGCATGATCCCAAAATCTGTGTTTATCAAACTGAGAAACGAAATTGTCTTTCCTCGAGTCTTGCTAGAGTTCTTCCCTAATAAAACCTTTCTTTCCACCTCACTTTCCTCCATACAGCAATGAGACTGACCAGCCCCTCCCCTGCAGCTGAAAATGCAGCTACCCTCACCTGGGCTCTGCAGCAAAAAAAACAGGTGAGAGAGGCAGAGAGCATGAGAGCAGTCATGCATCCTCAGTGCTCCCAGGGCCGGAGGGAGTTCAACAAGCGGGAATCACTGAACATGACTCCTCCATCCCTCCCCTCCGACTTTCCTTGAGCAGGAGTGATATCCTACAATCCATGTGTGGAATTTTTAAGCAGTTATCCATCACCCAGGGCTGCCCAGGGCAGTGTTCCTGCCACAGCAGGCTGGGTTTGCAGCACATCCTAAGCCAACAGGAGCTCCAGGGGTAGCCTGCAACCTCCCTTCGGCTCTCAGCTGTTTTGCCATCATTTCATTTGCAGTTATTTAAGACATACCTCCCCAAATCGCACTTGCTACTGGCCAAGGCAAAATACTACCTGTCTCTGCAAAGTGAGATTTCACTTATTTTTCCACAGGCTTTCTTGAATGAAACCTTGAAGGGGTACCTGCAGGTGGAAGCCACATTTTGTAACTGAATTCCCTTCACATTCTTACAACTTTGTAAAATTGTTACTAGTTGATTACAGAAGCACAATCTTGTTACTTCGTTGGCCTGATTAATTTAGAAATGTAAATCTCATGGACTTCTGACAATTACAAACCTTCTCATTGGATTAAATTCTTAGACAGTTTTATTGATTCATTCTGCAGGGTTTTCCAAGGTTTTCTTTGGCTGGGTCAGCTTTTTTAAACTGCCACTTAGATTTGCTACGAAAATATATGTCTCTGCATCCAGTGCACATCCTGCCAGAGGCACGGTGGAAGCCCTGAGCCCAGGCTGCCTATCAGCCCCCTGCCCAATGCTACAGGGTGTTAACACCTCCACTGGGACTGCAGGTACCAGGAAACCCTGTGGAGAAGCTCTGTGCTTATCTCAGCCTCTCAGGACTTAAACTCAGGGTTGCAAAAAAACCCCAAAACAACAAAACAAAAAAACCGAACCAAAACAAAAAAAAAAAAAAACAAAAAACC
>VWZN01007392.1:12519-55707 GCA_013396955.1 Regulus satrapa
CCACCAAAACAGCTTCACATCCCTAGAACTGCCTGAACGTGGAGTTCAGCATTTTGGCCAGTACTTTGTGAGGCGCCAGCATCACAGTTGTGTTCTGTCCCAGCTGTAATGGTTGTCCACTATGTGGAATAGCTGTTCCAAGGCCACAAGGGGCCTCTCTCATGTCTGCTTTCTCTGATGGAGACTTCTGAGGCTGCTGTGGGACAGTTGAGCCTGCATTTCTCATCTCCCAGAGCAAGAATGTACATGGTCGAGCACACACTATTTTCCTCTTAAAGCTGAAATATATTTCAGCTCTTTTGGGATGGTGGGTGTAGATGTGGCAGTCTTGTAGGAGAGGAGACACATGATTCAAATGCAGCTCTAGCAAAAGTGGAAGTGGTTTCTATTACACATTCCTACAAAGTTCAGAACAGATAAAGCGGTAATTAGATATCAGTAATTGCCAGTGGAACTAAAATCATAACATAGATCTCACTAACTGTTGATGTTGAAATGTCCACAGTAGGGAGTTTACAGCCATACTTTTAGAGCCCCAAGACTGGTGAAAGGAGCATGTCCACACAATGGAAGGGCCTTAAAGATATGCAAAAATCTGAAAAGCAACTTGAGGGAACTGGAAAGAATTCTGTTTTGGGTTGTTGTTTTATTTTTTAATGCTGAGTTTGGAAATAATTAGGCCTCAGTTTCTTCAGACGAATCATTCCTCTTTGTTTTATAGTCCTTTTTTTTTTTTTTTAATGCAGAGTTTGGAAATAATTAAACCTCACTTTCTTCAGACAAATCACTCCTCTTTGTTTTGTACCTCTTCACGCCACATCAGACCCAGTGCTTGGCAGTCACCTATATTCCTTAGTTGCTGCGCTGAAAAACATTCACCTAGTCATTACATTCTGGGAAACATACCAAGACTGGCCCACAGATGTCCGCTTTTCCAAATATTTTTCCTTTTACATGACACCCCACCACAGACAGTTGTGGAACGGGTTGGAAGGAGGCATCAATCTGACCATAACTTCTGTTTCTGAACATATTTTGCCCCTCGTCTGCAAGTGCGTACGGAGTAGTTCTCTCCAAGTGTTGCTCCAGCTTCACTTTGAATATTTTCTTGCCCTACCTCATGCAGGGGTAAGGACTAGGTAGTCTGTTTTCCAAATGGTGCCGTTAAAAAAAAAGAGTCAGCCATAAATGAGTTCAATGAAGGTCTGCAGAGCAAGAATGGCAGCCATGGGGACAGACATTTTCCCTATACTGAGCAAACACAGGACAAAAAAGGGCAATCCTAGAGCCTCTGACTACCGCACCCATGGTGACTGAGCACTTATCAAGGACAGCATGACTTTGGTTATACGAATAAAGCAATACTGATCTCTTCTCTCTGAACATTAGGAGCCGTTTTTCTTTTGGGCTGATCACCCACTGGAAAGTGGGCAGAGAAGACCCACATGATGTTGTCCTCCAGTGGGTCTCAGCGCAGCCCTAATCAACCCCAGTCCCATAGGCAAGGTTTACATAACTGCTGACCATCTACCACCAGCCTCCTTCTCCTCTTTCTTTTTGACTTTTTGAGTGTCTGTTTGTCCCAAGATGTGTTCCCCCACCCTTCCGTCATTGGAAGGTTTAATGCTGAGTGAAAAACCACGAACAGCCTTTGAACGTGTTCTGCCAAGTCTCTTTACAGTACAATACTGGCAGGAGTAAAACTCTGGAGCCAGGCAAATATGCAAGCTTCATCACATTAAAGGAAGCAGAGCTGTACGGTTATTGCATCATTCTATGGCTTCCCAGACGTTGTTGTTATGTTTTCATTAGAGCAACATAACTGCACTTGGTGCTTTCTGCTGAGGAGCCAAGGAGGCCCCAAAAGGCTGTCAACTGGGGCAGAGAATGTGGCAACTGGAAAGATGAGTGGTTTACTGCACTAATTTTATAGTGCAGCCTTTACCAGTTAGTGGTAGAGGGAACCAGCAACATGATCTGTGTTCACTTTTTTAAAGAAAGACACATAGCCAAATACTTATAACTATTTGCTTGTTCAAGACAAGTTATTTGGAAGTTTAACTACTACTGAATCAACCAAGATTTTTCAGCACTAAATCATTTCAACTCCATATCATATGTTTTTAATTTTATCAGCATCTGTACTTTTTTAATTATTATTTTTATTAAAGCCTTTTTTTTTCTTTTTTTCCCCAGAAGCAGGACACAAATCTCTAGCTATTTAATCTGGATATTAGAAGGTACAGTTCAAGGCTTAGCCACTGAAAGAAAAATCTGCTGCCAGAGGCACCCACTGGAGCGCAGGTTCTGAGCTTTTCTTTCTTGCCTTCACCAAGCCCTTGCAGAAGTGGGGTGTGACACAGCATGGCTGGACAAAAACTTACCACCACTACCAATTGCAGGAACAATCTGGACCCCAGATTCTTGGCCATTTCTCACCTAATGAAGAATGGAGCAGCTCTACAGGCATTCAGGATCTTGGTGCAATGAGGAGTTCACTGAAAACTGCTGGTTTGCTACCTCTTGTTTTATGGTTCAGCATTACTACAGTGTCATTCTTATGGTCCTTTTCCAATGCACAGTAAAAGTAACAAGAGGCAAAGGTTTTGACTGGCCAAGTAGTATCTTGTCAGCATGTCAGGATTCTCAAAAGAGGGAAGAAAACATGTGAAATTAGTGAAGATGGCTTTGTGTCACTGCAGAACTACTGAAGTGGCAGGATTAGATCACATCATATTGTATGGAAGCCAAAGTCAACACTTCCTTACGTGCATTGATTCTGAGCCTTTCAGAAGGAAAACATTTGTGTTTAAAGCAGAATTGATTGCAGTTGTAAAAGATCAAGCAACTGAAGGGTCCTGTGCTCTATGTAGACAAGGATAAAAACACATAACTTGCCAATGACAACAACTGGAAAAGAGAAAGGAACTTGCCAACTGAAAGGTGTCTGGCAGATAACACAAAAACAAGTCAGGAGGATAAATACAAGCCATGGTGATGTTGTCCATGGAAATACTTCCCAGAAAGCTGTGCTGCTGAACAGATAGCCTAGCAATGCACAAGTTACAATTAAAATTGCACTCAAGGAAAAGGTTCATGAAAATCGGTGACTTCTGGCTGCTTTCAACAGCCAAAGCAGCAAGATATTAAATATTAAGGAACATCACTGTTTAAGCAAGGGAGAGAACAGTAAGTGGCCAAATTAATTCCTTTAGAAATGGCGCAATGTAACTTACCACTGCAATGGCTATGGCTGAAACATGCTGGTCCTGGCCTGTGCCAGGTCACTGAACAGTCCAGAATTAGGCTGTCTAAATTAAAGAAAGGCCAAGATGCAGCACAGCCTCCTTCTGTTGTTCTGGATCCTGAGTAGTGTGTGGCAAAGCTCAAGTGGCTGAAGAAGAGGCAAACCACAATGTGCAGTTGGGGAGCAGTCAGCCTCTGACTCTGGAAATAAGCTCTGCAAACAGCCTGCATGGAAACTTGAATTCCACTGCTGAAGAAACACATTACATGTTTCCATCACAGTCATCCTGCTGTCATGTATGAAACAAAGATTATTTTGGTGGAAATATGCAAGGAACAACCACTTAATTTATTATGAGATGAAATTCTTAAACTAACATATTATCTAGTTCAGCCTCCTGGGATGATTCACATCTGACCCCCAGTGTAAGCAGCTCACTCAACTCATTTTAGGAGACATGGAATGAAAGAGATAGCACGCTTTCCCACAAAGTGATCAGTTAGCCTAAAGCATATTACTGAGTCAAGTCTTGAGACAGCCCCGTGAGTCTCAAGCTCATTTACTTTCCAAAGGAAAGTTTTGGTGATGGAGCAGAATAACAAAGCCCCTAATACATCACAGATTCCTTGTACCCAGGCCGTGAAGTTTATATTTCTCTTACAACTTGGAGACAATATCATATGTCAGAGCACATGCACTTGTCATTAGCATGAACACTAAAAGGAAATGAACATAAATCCCAGATTCAAATGTGTAGTTTGAACATCCTGGGACAATTAAATTATTGATAATGGTTATCTGTCACCAAGCAATAAATCATAAAGTCATGGAGTGGTAGAAGAAAAGCTATCTTGCTGCTGACAGATGTGTAGACTGAAAGATGTGGTGGGTCTATAAGGTTCCAGAAGTAATTGCATAAAGGTGAAAGATTTCTTCTCTTTTTTTCTCATCAACTCTACTATTTCCATACTCAAAACAACACTTTCTCGTTACAGCTTTTCTTACTTGGACTCTGTTTTTTTGACATTTTAGTGTAATTGAGGAACAAAGCTGACAATGAGCAGCCAGCGAAGAGCAGGCCTGGCGTTGTGACTGCCAATTGGAGCATGGCACTCTGCAGAGCTGGGAGCTGGCTCCTGAAACTGTGAGAAGTGATGGATACTCGCTGCTGATAGTAACATCAATGTAAATAAACTGGGAAAAAAAGGAGATATTACAAAACCGTGAAACTGTAGGAACCACATAAGGAAAACACGGAGGGAGCAGACTGAGCGGATGATGGCAAATGAACAGGGCAAAGCCTGACTCCCCCTTCTAAATCACTACATTTTTACAGCTAACTTTCATTTGTACATCAAATTGCTCTGGGTTGAAAATAATACTGAGCCCCATATGCAGGATAACCGTATTTCCTAAGAGGCTACAGGTTTATACGGACAAGCAGCAGCTGGTGGAAAGAGCAAGGACTGAAGGCATTTCCCTTCCAAGCATGGGAGCCAGGGAGAGGGAGCGGTGGGTTATACACAGTGGGAATGCTGGGCCTGGGCGGTGGCAGTGCCTTGGGAAGGTGCCAGGGCTTGAATAGACTGGTGGGCACTGCCAGGAGGGTTGGAGGGCTGTACGAGCAGCATGGGGGGACCCAGCTTTGTGAAGATCCCTTTTCAGAGGGCTGCAGCGCTGTGAAACTCAGCGCAAATCTGTGGACAAAGTGGAAGCTATTCAAATGTACACGCTGTACTGCACCGCTCACAGGGGCCAGGGATCACATTCATTTATTCATTTTCCAACAACTAAATCTCTTTATATTAATTACATGGAATCCACCAGTTTTGGCCAAGAAAGATGTATTTTTCTAATGCTAGTTCTTTGCCTGTGTGGTGATCTGTATCGATTTCAATGATTCTCCTTGTACAGAACTTTAAAACTGCAGGCATGGTAAAGGAAAAGAAAACAGGACAAGTAAGTTAGCTTAAGTCTGGGATTAACTGTCTGAGGTCTTAAAATAAAGGTTTCAGATTAACTACTTGGAGGCATAAGGGCTACCAGCGTGAGTGAGAATGGCAAACTGAGGCCATTTCATTGTCAGAAACATGACATTTATTGCCCTGACACCTGTATCATAAAATTAAGCTTGCTTCAGAACTTATTCCATTTGAAATCCACACTAAACAGTCAAGTGTGCCTTGAGAGGTCATGCTAAGGACAAGAGTTATTTTCAGGGATTTTTTTTCCCTTCAACAGCTAGAAAAATAAGCTACCATTTTACGAGTTATTCATAAGTGAGACTGTGATAAACTATTTGTATCCACAGCTCCTCTCACAGAAAAGACAAAAATAAAATCAAGCCTCTTCTCTTTCAAATGAATTTGGCAATTAGCATTTATTTTAGAAGTATTTTTGGGTATAGCAATGATGCATATGATACTACTACAGCTGTGACATCAGTATAGTAATATAGTCATGTTTATTCAAAATAACATACCAGGCCCACGAGGCAGAGCTCAAAAATACCTAAAATAGCATTTACATGGTTACTGGATGCTGATGGAGCTTGTGATAAACCCTGTGACTGTTGGTGTTTGCACTGATCAAAAAATACTACTTGGATTGACATTTTGATTTCCACACTGTCAGCATCTGTCCATAGCTGGCTTTCTTTAAAATAGCCTCTACACCTTCCCTAAGCGCCCAGGGTAATTCTCCTTTTTCACCATTGTGCAAGTTTTTCAAAGGGAATTTTTAAATGAGTCTTCATGTCTGCTTCAGAGGAAACACAAATAAAAAGGTGGATTGGCATTACGTCTTCCTCAGAGCCTTCTGTCAGCAAGAAAGTTAGTTGCCTTGAGAATTCATGCTAGTTGGAGGAAAATAATGAAATTACAAAATTCTTCTAAACCAAGAAAATTGTCAATTATTAAGGGAAGTAAAAAAAAAATACTCAGAAGTGGGTCCTTGACAAATGCAAGTCACTTAAATATTTGTTTGGTTTTTTTTCATTTTTGTCAGCTTCATTTTGTCAGCTGTGCTTGTAATTAAGATATTAATGCTCTCAAAGAAATGCCCTAGCATTATTTGTTTAGTATGGTACATACAGTGAGTCTATCATATCAATAATAATTTCTGTGCATTTTTGAAAGCAAGTGTAATTCAGAATATAACTGTATACAGAAAAAAGTAGCTACATCAATACAATGTTGTCTTCAGCTTAAAAAATAAAAACCACAAAAAGATAATGTGCAAATGTAAATCTAATATCCAATCTTTTTATTTAGAGCTGAGTTAATCATGTTATTTAAAACACATTTCACCAGCCATTTATAAAATTAGGCACTATTTTGTTTGATGTTGGTAGATATGGGAAATTTCTATGGAAATGCAGTGATGTCTATTGCTACAGCTGTTTGCAGTCTTTATATAAGACCAGATGTGAGATTCATGTATCTGCATTTTCTGTTCTCCTGTGACTCACAAGTGATCAAACATGCAAAAGCATAATGAGAGGATGACTGGACAAGATTATAATGCAGAGAATTGTTCAAGACATTCAAAACTGCTGCATAACCACACACACACAGTGAAGCAAAATTTATTGTAACGTCACAGATAAGCAAAACCATGTATATCTACAATGAATTAAAATAAAAGCATATCAATTGTAGAAAATTTCTTTGACATATCCTAGCTGATGATTGCTTGATGGATGTAAAGCTACAAGACACACAAAATTAGGTATGAGTGTTTTATCAAACCTAGGGGTGACAAACCAGTAATGTAAAATCAAACGTAAATTTCCACAGATTTGTTTTTATTTAATGATGTTCAGATAGATGAGCTCTGCTACGAAATACAAATGCTAGAAGGAGTAATTGCGTATTTAAATGTAGCTGAATTACTAAACAACTGTGTTGGTGAAAGCTGCTGAAGCATCAGCCATATTTTGCTTTTTCTGTAGCCAGAGCCAATCTGCGAATGTTTGCTATGCAACCAGCTGCTGCCTCCTGCAGAGTGTCATCTGTAGAGCCTACCATGGCCAGTAGGAGCTAGCAAAAACACAGGGAGGAAAAAAAAAACAAATCAGTGTGTTTCTGTTTCAATAGCATTCAAATTATATCTCGAACAATTGCATGAATTAACCCACGCATCTGAGAAATAAAATACTTAAAATCATATTCAACGAGCGCATTGTGCATACACATGTATCTACTACATGTATACTTGTGTATGCATGTAGCTATTGACATCCACATAAAAGTGCAAGGCATTATATTTTATCATATTTGTACCTGTGAATTGATTTTTTTTCTGCATTTCTTATTTATTGCACTAGGTCTGCCAATTGGTTGGGACTTGTATTTCTGTTACTGTAAGGAAAAATTGCACATGCTTTATGTGAGTCATGTGAGTCACAATTTTCCCCCCAAAGTGTACCAGTATAATTGTACATGCTCAATATTTTTAATTAAAAAAAACATGTTTTGAGGATTTTTTTGGTCTTGATCATGAAACTGGATTAACTGGATTCATGTGATGGGCCCTTGAGCCCCATTGACTGCAGTAGGTTTCTTTATTATCACAGAAAACTACTCATGTTAAATATTTTGAGGCATATAGATCTGGGCATATCAGTCTTAAACATTTGCATGTAAAAGTGAAAAACAAAAGCTCGAGAAAGGCACCACACTTTTGGATTTGATTCAGCTTTTCAGAAATGTGTAGTAGATCCTTTACCCTGGAAGTAATTCAAGTTTTACAGTGGAAATTCCCTGTGAGTAAGGTACTGTTCAACATGAGTATGACACAAGACAGGCCTTGGTGATAAAACATTTTTACATATCAGAAAACCATTAATAATGGGTTTGGATCTCACTTCAGTGTCTTGCAAGTCAGTGATGCAACTGCAAATGCAATATAGCTGGAAAGGAAAAAACTCTTGCTTAACTTAAATTAGCTCCACGCAAGCCCCAGATTTCTGAAAATTTGCCAGGCTTAATGTGCGTTCAGGTATTTTGAAGCTCAGACAGCTCTAATTAAAACCTGTATTTTCAGTCTGCAATACTTAGGAATCTGTATTCACCCAAACAATGTTGAGTTAAACCACAGAGAAATCTGTTATCACTCAACTCTGGTGCATATTTTTCATACAGCTAAAATATTACACAAAATTATGAACTGCTAAATATAAAAGCATAAATTGAATGCAGACATCAAATTCATATGCTACCTTTTCCTAACCTTCCAGCAGTCGTGAGGCATGGGCCACAGCTGCACACATATGGCATTTACTTAGAGAGATCAAAGCATTTTGTACTTGAGGAAGTATTTGTGTTAGCCAAATGTACAAAACATGCATCTCTCCAGTCACCTTTCACCCTTTGACCCCTACATGCAAAATGTAAGACTGCCTGTGATAGGTTTGAACTGTGTCTGAAACAGTATTATGTCAATTAAGCATCAATGATAATTTTTTCTAGAAATCCTTCCCAAAATTTTCATTACTGCAATCAGATATCTAAGCTAGGTAGAACTCTCGAAATAGGAACCCTTCTGAAAGGACAGGCCAAAGTTAAAATGACATGAGAAGAAATTATATGAGAAAAGTTTATGTTTCTATACTTTATTTGTGTGCAAAACCTGGGCCAGGGTCAGCAACAGAGAAATCAGTGGAAGGTTCACCACTGACTTCAAAGTGGACATAAGACCAAGGAGACCACGGGTTTACCTGTAATGACAAAGCAGCTCTACAAAGCACAAAGACCAGAACACAAGCTTATCAAATGCTTAACTTGTATTTTTTTTCTTCAGAAACACTGCTGGATGAAGATCTTTCATCTTGGCTAGTTGTCAAGAGCTGATTTCTCATCAGCTTAAATTACCAAGTGATTGTTTGGGTGCCTCACAACTTTCTTGTGCAACTAACAGAAGAAAACTGCTATAGATCTTTCATATCCCTGACTCAAATCCAAAAATATGTATGCACATGCCATTCATATGGTGGTTTTGTTAAAACTCTAGGTTTTATATTTGGAGGCAAGAAATCATATGCCTTATGTGAGTATTCACTGCATCTTCAAAGATCTAATCTAAGCCTTTTTCAGTGTAGTGAGTGTGGAACTCTAACATCCATAATGGTTTCAGGTAAGACTCATATCCATGTGCAAGGCTAGTTATTAATAAAAATAATCTTTTGGAGATACATCATCTAATAGGAACATAGGAAAAAACAAAAAATGACCTTTGCCTTTATTATGACTGCATGTTAGGCAGGACTCAATTCAAGGTTAATATCTCTTATTTTAGCCATCACTTCTTTCTAGTCTCAAAAGACATGGGAGAACAGGTATTTTTCTGTCACTTCCTATAGAGAACTCAGTATTAAGCAGTGACAATAGCTGCAGAGCGGGGTCCATGCTCTTCATTGCAGGTGCATTTTGGAAAACCAGGGTGAGGCATCAAAGAACAGAATCCTGCCTGGAACTAGTACAAAGGACACAAAGAGATGCCTGAAGAACTAGTGGTACACATGCAACCAATGCAAACACCAATTTTTACAAAGGTATCAAATACTGATTTCTTCTTTCTGTGTTCAGGGGGTCACAGAACAGTTTCTCTCTAATCTGCTGCTCTTCTAAATCACTTGGCAGTGGTAACATCTGCAAGAAGTGCCACGTCATATGAAATCCAGTACTACACTGTGTCTCAGGATTTTCACAGTGAGACTTCAAAGGACTATTCTTGGAAACACTGTCCAATACAGTAGCTGCCTAAAAGGACTGTGGATATACAGCAACATTTGTCAGTTAACCTACTCCTTTTGTATTAACAAAGAGACAGCTGACAAGATTATAAAAAGTGCAAAATATTTCAATAGAAGTAGGTAATTCTGCATTTAGGAATCTAACTTTGAAGATTTTTATATAAATCCTGCCTTTAATGAAATAAAATTTCATTCCTTTTTTCTAGTAAACCAAGACATTTATAATTCTTTCACCTCCTGATTATCATTCCTTGACCCTTTCATGGGTTCAGTTCCATTTACTGGCAATTTGGGTCATTCAATTCAGGTATGGAAATGCATTCATATAGTATATACAAACTACACCCATGCATTAGGTATATTTGACAAGTCCAAGAATTCTTTTTCCTTTTCTTTTATTCCAATATACTAGTGCAATCTGACATCCCATTTTTCTTGATATAATACCCTTGAACTTCATATATCCCTTCCCTTTACTGTTCAGGTATTGTTTTCTGACATATGTAAATGTTAACAGATGTGAGAAGCAGTAAAAAAAGCATGTGGTATAAATGCTTCTTTCTGGCACATAAAAGGCACTTTCCATAGACAGAGAAAGCATTTGCAGCACCATGTAGCCTTCATTTTCTGTTGGCAGGTATCTCTATTCTAAGGCTAGATTCCAATATTTTTGCACAGTTTGCACGTCATACGAGTAAATAAGCACAAATACAAGCTGTTTGGAGAATGTACAGGGCATATGTAGCATTTCTGGTTTCCAAAAGCAATGCACAGCCAAATCATTTAAATATTCAGAACAATTAACATTTTGCTATTACTACCCCAGAATTGTGATATACTATATTATGACAACACTATCACACAGTGATTCAGAATGGAGGGGCTCTAGGCAGGTCTCTAGCCTAGTGTTGTGCTCAAAGCAGAGTTAGAAATGAAGTTCAGCCAGGCTGCCCAGAGTTTTTAAGTGTGATCTTGAGAAACTTCGAGAATAGAGATGGCACAACATCTTTGGCCTATTGCACCTATTGCAATGTTTGACTGACCTGGTGAAGTAAAAGGTTTTCCCTGTGCTCAGTTACTCTTGGTTTAGTTTATGCTCATTGTTTCTCATCCTCCTGCCATGCATTGCTGTGAAAAGCCTAACTCCATCTTCTTGATGACTGAACTCCCTGTAGGAACTGCAACGCTGATACTGAGTCCACTTAAAGCTCTCTCTTCTCCAGGCTGAAAAAGCCCATTTTCCTTAGTTTCTCCTCACAGAGCAGTGCTTCAGATTCTGACTATCCTGGTGGTCCTCTGCTGAACCTATTAGGGTATATCCATATCTTCCTACGTCAAAGGCCAAAGCTGGGTGCAGAATTCTAGGTGTGATCTAATGAGTACTAAAGTGAACAACCATTTCCCTCAACCTACTGCTTGTGCTCCTGCTGCAAATCCAGAGTTATGACTCCTTTGCTGTCAGGACACGTTCCTGGATAACGTTCTGCCTGTTTCTACAAAACCTCCATACCCTTTTCAGTAAAACTGCTCCTCAGTATGTTGGGCTCTAGCCTGTACCACTGTAAACAGTGATGTCTTTCTAGAATTTTTCACTTCTACGAAAGAAGTAGCCCAAGGGGATTTAAAACCAGAAAAAGCAGAGATAAGTATTGTACCAATAAACCCAAAATCTGAAAAAATCTCAGATGGTCTCCATGTACTGGTTACGATAGCTTAGAATTACTCACTTTCCTTCAGCCACAATCAGTGCAGCTTCCAGACTCACAGGGAGGGAGCAGGAAGCATAGGGTGCCATGTTTGCAGGAAGTATAGAGGTTTGCATGGAATAATCTTTAAATAAGGGGTTAGTCATGTCATGTGTCCACAACAAGCTTTCTAAAACAATGGAAAGTGTAGAACAAGGCTCTTGAAACGAGGCCCCCCCGCTCACACAAAACAGATAAAAGATCAGCCTATTCAATACCTCCGAGTCCTGCGAACATGAAAGAAAATTATGAATATAGAATAACTATATAAAAATGTACTTAATGCCCTTTTTATCCTGGCTTCTCTAGGTTTTCTGCCCTGTAAAACAAATCTTATTTAAATTTTTATAATCAGAAGGAAATATGGACAAACTCCTTCAACAAGATTCATATCTATACTGGGAAGCTAGTCAGAGTTCACATACAGCTTAAAATTCCTGGAACTAAAGACATACACTTCAGTACAACATCTTGTAGACTGACATAGCATTTCCAGTTGGTGGTGGTAGGACTTCCTTTTTTTTTTTTTTTTTTTTTTTAATTTAGATTTTGTATCTGGCTTCTTTTACATGCAACATTTCCTGAAGGATGTTACGTTTCTAGCACTGTGATTTTCTAATTGCGTAACACTTTTTTTTTTTAAAAAAAGACATTTTTCACATGTTTTTTATAAATCTAACTGAAAAGAAAAAAAAATACTTTAAATAAAAGCATATGGTAGAAGCTTATCCAAGAAAGTATCAGTCTAGATCCAGCCAGCATTTTCTAACTTTCAACACCATAGTGCACACTGGAAAATATTAAAGCACCTAGTTTGAGTGTTATGTTACACATATTCCTATGAAAATACTTCTCATAAAATTAAATTATAAATAATAAAACATATTCTACAATCAAAGCATAATGAAGGTTAAGATAAGTCACTGTTTCTAACCTAAAATTCAGACCAATTTCCTGATTTTCCTTTTCAGCTGAACGAGAGAAGACAACATATACCATACCTAGACTGTTAAGAAGATGCTCATGTAAGTTCTGGGGTGTTTTTTTTTAATTTGTTCATTTTTCTCAAGTGACACAAAGAAAACAGATTTCAAACCAAAGTCCTGTGCACCAGGGAACACTCTGAGCTACCAGCTGTACAAAGTCTAGTACCAAGAAATTCCAGTGAAGGCAAAAAATGGGCAGGGCTGACACTCACTGTGCTGATTCCCCTTTGCACAGGGTCTCTCCTCTCTGGGACTGAAGTCAGAGCAACCCTTCGGTTGGTGAAGTTGCAACCCCTACTTCACTCATTCTGAACAAAAAGAGGTGAAACTGAAACTCTCTGGTTGGGGTGGGTGAAATTCTGTGAAGAGTACACCTGGCTTCTTTTCCTTTCTTTTCTCTCTTCCATAAAACATACCTCCATCCTGGCAGCCACAGGAAAAGGGCAACATTTTGGGAATCTCTCAAGAATGGCTGCAGGGTATCAGGAGGTCCAAAGGATGCAGCCTGAGCTAAGGTACCCCCGAACACAGCCGTAACCAGCAGGCTGGCCAGGAACTGTCTCTTCTTTCTCATCTTTCCCATCCTCCCTCAAGAAGAGTACAGGAGCTGGAAAACCCGTGCACTTCCTGGAAAGGGGTGCAGCACTCCAAGTTAGGATGAGAACAAACTTGCCTGCAGCATTTTGTGCACTTAAACCATCTCACCTATCTCAGGACCTAAGGCAGGTGATTTGTCCTCAGCAAGAAATTTTTCTTATGTGACTACCTGGGACAAAATGACTGTTGGCAAGATGAATCCCACAAAATGCTAGGAAATGAGGGGAAAAGAAGAGTGGGGATTGATAGTTTCAGTGAAGTATTCTGAGCATATGATTACTGGTACTTTACCATGAGATGTTCACTATTTCATTAGGATAAACAGTTTCAGTGAGCTAAAACTGATTCTACACCATGATAGATTTGAGGTTTAAAATCCTTCTGGGTACAGCTTAATTTTTCCATTTTTCCTACCTGCAGTCTGTCAATTTTTGCCTATTTTGTTTAGTCCTCTCCTTTGCTAGAACTAGACTGAAAGGCATCTGGGATAAGGGCCATAGTTCCTCAACATGTGAATGGGAACAGCACTCCTGAAAAGAAAACTCTTGACCACACAATAATAACATACAAAATAAGAATATAGTTGTCATATTCTCCAATAAGGTTAAATATCGCATTGCATTACTTTGGAGACATACATACAGCCTATATGCTTAAAGGGAATTATGATAAGGTACACACACACACGCTTGCAAATGTTTATATAGCTACAAGATATGAATAGACTCTATAGCTCTCTCCTCACCTCATCTGTTTTATTGTCTTTTTCTTATATATTTATTTAGAAAAAGATGCCTTCCTTCTCTACAAAGACACAATAAATGGGCAGAGAACTGTGACTATCAGTCAACGAGAAAAATCAACAAAATGTCAAATGGTAAAATGTAAAATAGTTAAAAACCTGCAAATTTGCAGACCACTCTAAAATACTCTAAATTTAAAGGTCTTCCCATTTCAATTTGCTACCCTCAATTTGTTCCCTCAGAGGAACATTGACAACTATTTTAGGTGCAAATCTAACTACCTATAAAAATATCATGCAAAGGTGAAGTAGCTAAATAAAACTAGTGATCAAAATTATTTCTAATCTTTCTTTAAAAGGTATGATTATATGGAACTAATTCGAGACCTTAAAGGCAGACAGCTTGAATCTACATTCAGCTGTCAGATGTTCGGTGCAATATTAAGAAAGAATTCAACCATCATGAACATTCCAATGTACAAAAAGTCTTACGGGATATGAAATTCATCCCATAAAAAACAATAGGCAGATTTGATAATCCAAAAGTGATGAAGCCCAGGGTCTCAAAGCATGTTTTTATTTGAACCACTTTCTGTATTTTATTTTTATTTCATTGTAGTTTTCAAAAGAAGATTAACATATAAAAGGCTACTGGTGGCATAGAGAGAATCAAGAATTTTTTGTAATTTGAATAGAGTGATATTTCAAAATTTTATTTTTCATCTCCATGGAAATTTATTTTATTAAGATTAAATTATGTGCCTGGTTACTTATATGGAATGGACATTTAAAACTGTAAACTTGTTTCATGATGTCTCTTTTCTTTCATAATTTACTTTGGCTCAGTAACTAACATGTTGAGGGCTGTCCTTCCTTTATATCATTGCAAGGCTGATCAATCTTTCTTTTTTGTACTTCCTGTTCCTTTCCCATACTTTTTCACTCTTTGCTTTCCTTTTCCTTTTGCGGGAGCATGACTTTTACCTTTCCTTTCCTTCTCAAACACTGAGGAGGCAGTATAGAAAATTGAGAAAGAATTGCTAATTCAGTTTTGTTTCAATTTTTAAAATATTACTATAGATACGAATACTATAATTTTGACTACCTCTAGCAATCATATGAAGATTATATGAAAGTTAATCAGGGGCAGTTGCGAATAAACTATCAGCAGCAAGTCAGAGAAAAAAAATGAGGTTTAAGCTGTCCATTAACTGCAACATTCTGAAGGGCTCTGCCTGATTTCTCAGCAATGCCCTGAAAACATGATGTGTTTTTTTTCCCTTTGGTTTGTCTGATATTCCTGAAATGCACTCTAAATATTCCATCTTTGAAGACAACACTGAACTGCAGTAAAGGGACACTACAGTTTCCAGACTTCTGGCAAATGTTGCAATGTTTCTCTCAGTGCATCTTATCCTGTAAATAGGGTTCTGAGAACATAATCTGACTGTACCAGAATTTTGAAAGTATGTTAGATCTACTGGTATGCATGAACTGATTTCAAACTTTCTCCTGCATTCAATTGCAAGCACTGATTTTGATCTCTAAAGTTAATATAGCTGTAAGTCCAATGCTCTAAAGGTTGGTCTCTCTTCCTACACATGATCATTATAATCAAAACCAGAGAGGTGGTTTTGCTAGCAAACCTTACATATCAAAATCTGGGGATGAAAGCAGGAGGTTCTCCCTGTGAATTTGTACAATAGCATTTATTTGAAATAAGTAGCCAGCATATTTTAAAGCTGCTTATTTTGTGGCACACATGAAGACTGTTCTATAGTCTTATGTTTTAGGACGTGGGGGTGGCAACAGTGAATACATTTACATAAAGTGGAAGATGAGTGGTACCGTTCAAGATATAATCTGATTTTAGACTAGTAAATGTACTAGAAAACATTCAAGTATAACACAGAGTGAATAAATGTATAGATGGTATGAACACACATCAGCTCTATTCATATAAATATGAAACTGAATGTGATGAAGCAAGAAAAGATCTGGGGCTGGTGGTAAGGGTATATGTATAGTCCACATGTTCATTCACATTAGTAAGTCTAAATGTATGATATCAGAAAATTAAATGTTTGATACTTTTTATTTCTCAAGATTCTCAAACTGCTTTTCTTGTTATTAGAGAAAACCAAATTATTTTATACTAAGGAGTCATCATCCTATAATAAATGCAAATTTCTTTATGAACAGTTTGGTCATTTGTCATAAAAAATATTTAAAAGTTCTGGAAATTTGTGTGCTTTTAAAAAGCCTGCATCGTGGAAAAACATTAGCATGTACACTTATTGGGACAGAAAAACACTTTGGTTTTTTGGTGATTGAAAGAAAGGGAGTTGCTTGAATTAGCACTCCAATCAGGCCACATTCAACCATTTGTGATTTGCATACAGTTCTTTAGAGGGGAGTAAGATATTTTTTCAAAAATAAGCAAAAAGTCTCTCTAAAGCCACACAAGGACTCTGGCCACAAAGTGCTTGAACAGCTGCTGACTTTTGGAAGCCTTGTGAGATCAGAGGCTTTAAAAAATACTGCGTTGCACGCAAACAAGCAAGCAATAACACCTGTCTGACTTTTATATGTCAGAAATACTAGAGACCTTGATCTGCTTTCTTCCCACTCTAAAGATGTAACTAGAAAGTAGGGAATGAAAAATTAAAAGTGAAAAATTTAAAACTTTTCTCTAATTAGAACAAAAGCCTGCTCCTCTTTTTTTATTATTATTAACTTCTCAACTTCAATTCTAAGTTTCAGGTTTTGTAAATGTTTTTGGCTTATTCATTTGCTTGAGCTTTTTTAGTTCTATAAAAAGAAAGTTATAGTTGTGCTTGGACAAGTGGAGGTTGCACCACATGCATAAAAGCTCTGTTAAAGCTGCTTAAAGCATGTGGGGGAAGATGTGAAAATTAAAATTTTCTAAAACTATACAACTCTGTGCTTTAACACAGGGGGAAAAAAAAATCATGTGAACCTTCTACCTGAATGACACTGCAAAAGGTAAAAATAATAATGATTTAAACCTGGTGTAGTAGTTATTTTGTCTCTTGGATAGGATGCAGTGGAGCTAACCAGCTACACAAGACATTATTTCACATCACTAGTGCAAGCACAAGAACATTACTGACCCCATGTTGGGCATTCTTGGGTAAATATGTTTCAGGCCACCTAACAAAAACTCTATGTGGAAGATGATTAAAGAGAAAGTACTACTCCCACATGGGGAATGTACTCTCTACTTCATTAGCTTCCCACTCAAACAGGCTACTTTTTGATTTAAACAGTGCATCATGGGCTTGATTCATGATGACAATTAAAGAACTTAACATCCTTCTCTGAAAAGAAGTATCTTTATGCAGAATATTATAATTTTTGTGAAAGAGTGGTTCAAAATACAATTCCCTCATATGCATTTCTGATGCAGAAGAATTAAACAGACTATCAGTTTCTCCCCCCACACTCCAGGATGCCAACAAAAATTTGAGGATAAATAACACCTACATACAACTGTAAATTTTATGAGGATTCAGAGATTATGAGACCAAGAACAGAAAGGTTAAAAAAGGTTAACAGGAACTGCCTGATCAATCAGAAGTAAATTCAGGGCTTCATGGTGTCTCTAACTGTATCTTACACCAAAAATCTTTCTGTCCAAATTGTTTGCAAGGACTTTATTGCCTCACCTAAACATTTGGACATCTTTTCCATTCGAACCAATAGTACCAGCAGTCCCTCTGCATCTGCTGCACATGCAGTGTGCAAAACCGTTCAATTAAGTAAATCCATGAAAGGATAAAACTTTGCACTGAACTGTCACATATTTGCACAGGAGATTTGACCTCTCAGTTAGCAGTTGTCTCTGTCTGCACTTATCATGGAGAACTGTTTCGACCTCTTCATTTGGCACCCTTCCCATTACCATTTATGAAACAGTAAATTACAAGATCCTCTGGCTCCAAAACTTCATCCTAATTCCTACACTTTGATTCCTGAGTTTTAAACAGTTATTTATCCTCTCTAGGACTCTGCCTTCTCATCACATAGCATTTTAACCTCCTTAACAGTTTTTGGTGAAGAGTGCTGCTCAATGCTTTCTTGAAACCCAAGCACGGTCAATTCCACCTCTCCAAATGGCAACAGGATTATTGCACACCAACAGAGTAATCAACTGATGTGAAGACAAAATGCTTTGAGAAGCAAAAGACTTAATAAAATGCTCTCCATACCATGAATGTCCCGCAAATCTAGTGGCAAAGTACAATGGACCTTTTTTCAATAAATACATACTCAGCCTATAATGCCTCTGGAGTCCAGCAATTATGTTTCTCTGGAATTCTGAGGAGGAGCTAACCCAGTCTAATGAATATTGCATTTGAGCAGATTACACAGATACAACGTAAGAGATAAAATGAGCAAATAAACCTGGATTCATCCCACATACCTCTGGCCAGGGTAGACAATAGACAAGAATTGGTGAAGAACAGGACCTTCAGAGGGGTAATTTTGATATTAGGTGTTCTAAAGACCTTCCTGATATTTTAAAATTTTCTCATTTCCACAGAGCCCTAATTATATATCTTATCCTAGTATTTGGAACTGTCATACCTGTATAGCAATATGGAAGAAGCTTTATGAGTTGCTGCTCTCTCAATCATATGTCATGGAAAAGTTTCTTTATTTTTTATTTATACCTTCAACACAAATGCAATGAGTAGACTAGAATCAGCCTAGATGCACCTTCCAGCTAGCTTTATAGTTCTCCTAAATCCAAAGGTAACATGTAATTTGCAGTGTATCAGACTCTTCTGGTAATTAAGAAGTATTACTGGTTAATATTCTCTCACTTTAACATTACATTTTCTCTTCAAAGCTCCCAGAGATCAATAATTATCATAAACCATGGAAAGAAACTCTGCGCTGACCAACAGCTGATAAATACAACCAATAATTACCCTTGGAGTTAAAAGTAAAATTAATTAAAATCAAATTCTCAATAACATGGAATTATATAAACTTTCACTTATAGTCCAGGATAAGATACATTTTTAGCTTTCACATGCAATTGATTGTAAAATGAGCATAAGTGCATCAGCAATTCATATCCTTTCCCTGCCCTCACTCAAGTCAGGACAGAATTCTCAACGGGCTCGTGCTGCCTGGCAGCCTTGTCAGGTCTTTAGATTTCATGCCAAAGTACGGAACACTGACCAGGAGCATCAACACTAGAGCCCATCCCATAATCCACACACTGCAAATGGGCTTTTCCTTACCATCTTTACCTTGAAAGTGATATCAATAAGTTGTGCCTTATCACTTACTAGATCCCACTTCACCAGAGAACACTCTTTGCGATGGCGACATGAGAGAGATTACACGGAGCACGGCTTGAAGCCAAACTGAACTGAGTGATTGATTCTACAGGAAGAACTTTGTTCTTGGTATTTCTTATGTTCAGATTCCTTGAATAGCTCCTTACATACAAGGAAACTATTTCTGATCAGCTGAATGTCAAAAATAATTACCTGGCATTCTGTCCTCACATATGAAAACCCAGTGTCTCTTAATTAAGAAAACGAATTTTATATCTGACAGTTCAGCTAAGATACTATTCCATAAACATAAAAATATTTGAATGCTCTTCTTTCTTATTCCTGCCAAATTAGAAAGAAATGATTCACACAGTCACAAGGATAAGACTGGTGCAAGGAGCTAAACAATTGCAAGAAGCTGCTCTGTGTATTTCTGTGGTTTGGAAATAGCGCCAAGTCAGAAGGAAAAGACATTCTCTGCATTTTCTAAAGCAAGATAAATACAGAAAAGAAATATAGATGAAAGATGGAGCTGCTATCTGTAGATTCTGCCAGATTCCTTGGCTTTTTGGCACACCTATTGAAGCTGGCAGACTTAGCCAGTAGCAATCTTTTCCATTAAAAGGAGCAGCATATATTTTGATTTAACATACTTTGTTTGTGCATTTTTATGCTTTAAAAATGTCTATTTAAATTTTTTTTAATGATTCCTTCTGCACAGTTGGCTGCAATTGCCCTTATTTGAAATGGCTCATTTATCACTAAAAGAGCTGCAGGGCACAGCTACTGTTAAACAGCTCCAACAAACGTACAGCTTAGTGGGACAAGCTTCTTTTTATAAGACTAAAAGATGTTTAAAATGTGCCAAGAGGAGCTTTATGCCAGCCTCTAGGCTTGTTATCCAAATGTTACAAAATTAGAGATCTCCTGAAGCACAGGGTTTGGGCAAAAAATAAGCTGATCTCCCTTAGGCTGCTGTTTTTTCCCATCCACAATAAGCCAGATTTTAACAGAATACTTGCTACATATCATAAACATCAGTAATGTGAAATTTTGAAAAAAGTAATCCAAAGTCTGAGGCTTAATCTATACTAAAGCCAAACTTCATTACCTTTGTCAACGGTGCAAAAGCAAAATGTTTTACATGAAAGTACCCTTACTTTATGAATGGTGACATTTTGCTTATTATGAAGGTAGAACGGCTACTGGCTTCTGCTTCCTGGAGCTGAAACTGTAAGCAAAATGTTTAAAGCAACCTGGCAGTTGCTAACACATTGGAAACTGGTGTAACACTGTCCATTTACATTAATCCTTCTGAAAAGGAATAAAACATGTTAGTATGTGACTTAGTTTATGGAATCTCTTATATCCAAAATATAAGTGTGATGTGATCAATACATTTGTGGGTGAAGGGATTTGGCATATCTTCTGTAGACAACAGACATGCAGAAATTTTGGAATCTAGTGCCCTCTTTCTTGATGTCCAAGAACTGTAACAACTGTTATAAACAGCAACAGGCATCAGCTTGGAGAATGTGCCAGATGTGCCGTATCTCCAGCCTGAACTGTGGAGCCTGAACAGAGCAAACCATTACAGTCACAAAGGGGGTTTTTCTAAACTTAAAATCGCAACACAAATATGTAAATTGCAAATGCATACTATTATACCCCAACTGCATTATTGCATAGATATTACATGAAATGTTTTGGACTGATTTATGAAGATGTATTAAACCTAGCTTTATAATGTGAAACTCCATAGTCTGTATTTAATGTTCTCACCAAAGGCCCCCACACGAAAACAGCAAACCTGTTGCCAAATACTCCTAAAGAAGTGTGTGCCAGGGATTTTGCATTTCATTTTCTATACTCCACACGAATATAGTATGTGATAAAAGGTTGGTTTTAGGATGTTTTCAGTAGAAATTACTAGTAATTGTCTTCCATGTTTTGTAATTCACTTCTACTTATTTCACAAAAATGGTCTTATGAAAGTCTTTGAACATAAAATGGTTAGCCAAAACTTCTTGTAGGGATTTATGACTTTAGCAAACAATGACCAGTTTTCTGGAAGCTTGGCACAATAAATTACAGAAGCTGTATTTTTAACACAGTCATCATAAAAAACCTTCCAAATATGAAATCTGCATTTCACAATAACTTTTAGAAATTGTGGTTAAACAAACTGGTTTTATATCTTGGAATATTACTGAACTTAAAAAGCACAAATACCTCCTATTAACTCCACAAAGGATTCAGAAGATACATTATAGTTGTTACTCCTTCTTTGCCAAATAGACCCAAATCATCCAACCAACAAGCCCAAGCTAAACACATCCATCCTCTCCCTACCTTCTTTCCCATGCATCTCTTGAGGCTGTACCCTGATGAAAAGACCAATTTTAAAATTATTTAAAAGGTATGATTACACAAATCAAGTCTCACTCTAAGGGCATGACTGTCTTCTTTGCCTACTTTATTGTAACAAGTAGCTGAAATTTATTTTTCAGCATTCTTGGTGATGTTCTCACAAGCTATCACAACTTCCAGGAGGCATGCAGTAGTATTTTGTAATATAAGAAAATGGAGCACTTTCATGTTGGGCAAATAATAACATAAACTAGAGCACCAAGTAAGGCTAAGGATCGGTTCTATCATGGATAGTTGGATAGACACTTCTAACAATTAAAAATATTAAAACATGCCCAAAACCTCTGATCATCTGCATTTCAGATATGTACCTTAATCATTAGCTAATGGTTCCTCTAGCCCAAAAAGAATTACTTCTGTACATACAATGGAACAAGAACAGGAGAAAATGGACTTTTTCATAGTGCAGCACAGAAAAATTACTTTAAATTAATTTGGAAAATAAGCTGCTCAGAACAATGCAATGCTCAACAGAGATTAATTTACTTTGACTTCATGTAGCCTTCAGCACAGGCACACAGATGCAAAAACCTGCCAACAGCACCAGTTATGGTTCCCATATGGTGTGAGTGCCTTAGAGTCTGGGTGACTGGCTACTCTCCAGTGGTTCTAGATTTTTACAAAAAGCTTACAGTCAGTATTTGTTATTTATAATTTACTTAAGATGACTGAGGTGCAGGAAAAAAATGAATCCTTGTTTGCTTAAACTATCAAATATGAACATATAAATATTTTACATAACTTTTCTAGCACTCCAGTCCTATCTGTTTGTTCACCTCCACCTCATTGTGTGTTACATTTGAATTGAAAGTTTTCTGAAGTAATTTTCTCCATATTTATGTACCATCTGATTGGGTATCTGCAAAAGTAGAATTTCATTGGCAGACACAACAGGCATTTTTAGCTTCAACCTTTACAATCAAAGCCACTGGTATTCTTTCCACAGACCTTAATACACATTATGTCTCTATAATTCAAAAGTATTTACCACTTCTTCAGCCAGTTAACTCCTTCAGTTTTCTAATGAATCTTATCTCTGCTAAAGCTGAAATCCCCTACTGTAGAAAGGCAACATTTTGTATTAAAGACATTACATGAAGAGTCCCTGCATTGGTTGCCGAATATTTTCCTTTCTAAAACAATAAAATGCTTGAACACATTTTGTGGCTGCTTTTGAATTCTGAATTATTCTTACAAAAATGAGAGCTAAGTCATCTGACATTTATAAAGTGTTTTAACAAAAATTAAAATCTGATTTAATCACCTGAAAAAAATGAGTGTATTTCACAAAGTCTAAATTCACTGGTCATTTTTACTCCTGTGCATGAAGGCCAACATTATAGTATGCAAAAGTTTAACCTGGGGATCTGTTTCCAAAAAGACATGAAAATCAAAGTAGAAAACTGGCCAAATATGAACTTTGAGGGCAATACTGTGGCCGAACAGAATAATGAAAATCTCTGGCTTACACAGAAAGAGGGAAGTTATTTTACCTGATTTAAGTATTCATACAGATATTACTGGAATACTAAATTTTCTTCTAAATATGTTGCAATTCAATCCAAAAAGGAAGTTCAAAAATAAAAAATTGAGAACTGACACACAAATATAATTAAAGAATTAAGAAGATAGAAATTCCATCAGTGATCACACTTGCCTAGCTATTTAAAAATATGACAATGAGACAAGGAATTTAATTTTTTTCAATAAGAATGTATATGAGAACAGAAATTATGTAGGACTTGTCAGTTTATCAAGCAAAAGTATCATATATGTAATAGCATAAGATAAAGCTAGACAAACCTTAGGCTACAAATAAGGTGCAAATGTTTTTATGGGGAAGGTATTTAACTACTGGAACAAGTTATGATGTCTCTGGTGGATTTTCCATCGCTGGAATTTTTTAAGTAAAGAGTCAGTGTTTTTCTAAAAGATATACTCTATTCCAAACAGAAAAAAATGAAGCAATGTCTCTGGTTTGCATGAGCAAGGCTAGTCAGACTCAGTCATTAAAATGATCCTTCCAGTATTATAACGTATGGACCTACAACTATGTAATGTGAGAACAGTGTCCAGTTTTCCAGATTATAATCTTATTTGGGCTTTTTAAATATTGGCATATTACCTCTCTTCAAGACCTGCAACTTCCTCTCTACCACAAGCTTGTTGAAAACCAACATCCAGGAGGATATTAATTTAAATTCAGCTGTCTGAAAGCTAGCTGTTTAGTCTGAGCTAGTCACTTAGGTGCTTTTCACATTCAGTGGAGAAAATTAGGCACTTTCATGAGTCTGTTCCTAGCAGATATCTTGGGCATCTATTTTCAGCTTGGATAAGTCTGCAGGTGTCTCTCTCTTTCCATTGCCTACAGGAGGTGTCTTAGTTTAAACTTTAAACTACTTTAAACTCCCTATCTAAAAGTGGCCAAAGCTAGATGAAAGGAATCCATCATTAATACTCCAAAGATCTCTTTCAAAATCCTTGGATTCAAGTTAGTTAGATCCACTAATTTAAAACATCTGGCATTATTAGATCATACTCAAATTGTGCTTCAGTTACAGCTGGGCAGATTGAGTTTCATCACCATCATAGCATATAAATTCAACTCATCTGTATTCTTCTAGGAAAAGAAAAATTAATATTTTTAATAGCTCTTTCTTATTGCACTATTATTCAGAATTCTGTCATTCCTATCTAGTAATGAAATGGACTGTATGCTCATTTTAAAAAATTCTCCACTGCCTTGGATGGGATTCACCCCATTAAACAAAAATACCTACAGCATAGATGTGCAGATCTGACCTTTGAATCTGCACTGTCATTACAGCCAAAGGAGACCAGAAAATATTGCCAGCAGAAACCAAGGTGCCTTATCTTTGCATAAATGTCCAAATTAAAAGGGATGAAAAAGTAAAAAACCTATTCCTCTTCCTTGACTGTTATAAGAACTGGGATGACTATTTCAGTTTGGCATTGTGCACAGTGTAACCATTCGAAGTTAAGACGAATTACTAATTTGATTATTCTTTTTTTCCACAGCCTGACTTGGGCTGCTTATTTTCTCTTGTTCTTACTTTTTTCATTACTTTAATAATCTCCTCAGAGAGTCTTCAAAGTCTCATTAGCCTCATAATAAAGACTGGCCTCAACTCTGTAGGTGATGAGGCCATTCATGCTTCCTAGGCCTTCTTTACACAGAAATCATCATCATCATCATCATCCACAAAAACAGATCCTTTATATACTTACAATGTTAGAAACTAACTTCTGCAATAGCAGAAATTAACTTCCATAAGAGATTATCTTTCACCTTCCTTCATTTGCAAAGGAAGAATGACCAGGAATAATCAGCTACATGTTTTTCACTTGTATATACTTTGAATTTTTTTTAATATCTGAAGCCCTTTAGAAGGCATATTATGAGCAGTTGCATGAGTGCCTGTCCTATCACACCAGCATCCTCACTTAACTCACTTCAGAAACAATCCAAATCTACAGCTTGCCAACATAACCGTGAAAAAGAATGACTGTAGCTCAGAGTAGCATTGTATTATCTTGACATGTAGGATAATGATTTAAATAATTTAAACATCTTCTGATGACTTTACTTCTTCCTTTAAAACATGTTTATACTCATATTTTCACTATTAAAGTAACTGCACTTCCTCAGTCTCCCATTTCCTCCCCAACCTATTTACAATTTGTCTTGCAAGGGCATCCCTTATAACAAACCTGGACTCTTTAGCTCACAGTTAGACATCGTCTTCATGAATGACCTTGATTGTTCCAAAATTTCAGCAGCAGGCAAATAGAGGTGGATATCTTTGTTCCTCTGCAATAGCTTTAAGGGAAATGTTCTGCTGTTTGCATGAAGAATGTGGTGATGGCTTGATGCTGCTTTCAGTTGCCTGTCAATTTTTCTATTTCTCTTCTCTTGTCTATCATGGTGACAGACTCCAAGTAGAAAGAATGTTGCCTGATATTCCTGCTTATCTCAGCTGTAAACTGCCAAACCCTCATCGGGGTTTCTCTTCTCCCTTGGTTTGTGGATGGCTATCTCCAATCTTGAATCCAAATTCATACCTGTTCCTTACTCTGATGTCTATCAATTTCTCCTGCTGTCTAGTGTCCCACATGTCAATACTGGATCTTTGAAAATGCAAATCTATTTTCCAGCACAACCATGATTTTTTACTTGAGAAAGAGGAAATATGTTCTGGTGTTTGGTAGAAAGAAAGCATTTATTATCTGTCACAAGTCATAACCATTGTTCCATTCCTGGTCATAAGAACATCAATCGTGGAACTGAACATAAAAGAAAAACTTCATAAACTGCCTTTCTAAACTTCCTCCAAAATCCCCGTTTGTCTCCTCAGAATTTCATGTGTCAGCTGACAAACACCAGTGACTTCTCAAGATTTTTATCATACAGACTCACTTGAGAAAATGGAATGTATTTTGGGTGCAGTTACAAATAGGTGAAAACTTCCAACACTCTTGTTGGAAGTTCTCAAAACTGTTGTTTTTTTGAATCACAAATAATGTTTGAAGCAGTAGCAAAACGTGAAATACAACAATCTGATTGAAATGATTTTCTGTTTATAATTTTATTACTGGTTTCCTGGATAAAAACATGTATACACACATTGTCTCGGGATTGGTCAGAAAGTCTAATGCTTTGAGAAAGTCTCTGACCAACTGTTAAAGCACTCAGCAACTGTGTCATTCACACAGGCCAAATGTTTCCCTGAAGCATCACACATTCTTTGCATGTGAACACAGCACATGAACATGTGCCGAAGAACACCTGGGATTAGGCATGTATTGCAACCTAGTCACAACTACAGAGGCTGTGACATGAATCCAACTGTGCATGATCACTTAAACACCAGATATCTGGTAAAAGATGAAAAAAAAATTAAACTAATACAAACAGGTTTCCGAGAAAAAAATACGATACGTCCTGGAATAACCTGTACATTACAACCTCTACATAAATGCAAAGTATTCTTTCAGTCAGCTATTCACTGGAGAGGCTCAGAAGAATGAAAACAGGTCGTTACTGCCAAGTGCTGAGCAAAGATATCCAAGGGCACAGACAGAGTGCTGCAGCTACTGTCACGCCCGTGCTGGGCAGACCAACTGAGTAGGCCAGGCAAGACTCAGCCATGCACTGACTCTTGCATTTGTGCAATTAAATCACCACCCACTCTCCTTGCTTTCTGGGAATGCCTCTCTAGCCTTTCTGAAGCTCCAGTTATTGGTTCTTGATGGCAATTCCAGCAGTGCCAGCAAGAGAGTCAGGCTTTTAAGTGTTGGTGGATTGGTCGTCTGTGCCCTGAGCTGTCATGCTTACATGTATTGATTTGCTTCATGATTTGCTCTGCTCTGGCAACACAGAACAAAAGAACTTGGACTATCACATCTGGAAAATGCAGAATATTGTGAAAAATAAAAAACATTAAACACTTGTTGTATTTTAAAAATTTAACACTTGTTAAATTTTTAAGATTTAAACTTGTTATATTTTCTTTTGTTATTCCTATTTATCTGAAAGTGCAAATTCATGTTTTTTATTCATCCAAACACTTTAACTAGGAGTGAAAAATAAACATGAACCTAGAGTGAAGTGGAATTATTCTTAAAGTGCATCATCAGAATGCTACAACTTATAAAACATGAAATCTGCATAATAAAATGAAAGAAAACATATAACAAGAGGTCAGAAAATGGATTGTACCAGTTGAACAGAGAGAGAAGCAAGATTAAAATGTCAACAGGTGCTGCATAACCAATACAATGCAACTGTGATAGGAAAGTGTTACTCTCCAGTGCTGAAAGGGTAGCTTAGATATATTTGAGTAAGTCCAAGTACTGGCCCTTAAACTGAATATTTAAGTATTTTTGACCAGTGGATCCCTTAAAGCCAGCTACAGATAAAGGCATGATAATTCAGGACCATTAACTGTGCCAGAATTGAAATTGCTCACAATGAAGTACACTATCATAAATGCAGGCATAAAATCAACAATAATACTAACACTGCACTACAATTCAACTTTTACTGTAAATACATTTTCCTGAACCTCAACTAAAATGAAAAGTCTGCATACAGTGAATCTTTCCAAGAATTTATGAAAATTGAGGACTCCTATCTCCTTCTCTAAAGCCATAATGCTCATCTCTCTTGTGCCAAAGGAATAACTCTTCTACCTTCAACTAGTGAGACAAAACTTTGCTAAAAAAATCTTTTTTAAAGAAAATTTTGTTCTAGGATAAGATCTTTGCAGAATGCGATTATGCTTAACCCCTAAAATAAGAATTTTATAAGTAAATGCAGAATTCACCAAAGCAGCTCCAGGAAAACTAAGCTTTTGTATTATTCTATCTTCGTTTGTCCCCAAATCCAGTTACACTCCATGTCTAGGTGACTTACTGCCATAATAGGCAACCACCCATTAAGACAACCCAACTTCTTTAGCAAATGTTACTTCAGAATGACAAAATGCTGATGTCATGTCACTACCAGAACTACTAGGTCAGAGTCAAGTACTCTAAAGCCAAACATTCACGTTATACTTTCATTCCCAAAATCCACCTAGCTGTAATATTTTTGGCACCAAAATCCTGTTTTCTACTGCACTAATTAATCAAACTTTTTTTAGGTTAGTTTCGAAAATCTGAGGCACACAGCAGTATTCAAGAACTATTTCAAATTAAAGATCTCCTTTTTTTGACCATGCCAAACCTCTTCAATAGCTTGAACCCCAAATGAGAAAAAGCGTCCACCTCACCTTCACCACTCCATTTTCATGCATGATGACACAGTTGTTGGGATCCTCTGAAAGTTGATACAAAGCCTGAGCTGTAGCTCTATGAACTAATGGATCCTTTGACTTCAAGTAACGTGCTAAAGGAGCCACAGCCTTGGTCTCTCCAAAGGTCTCTCTATTGCTGCCCCACATGCAACAGTGGGCAATGGCCTCTGCTAAGTGACGTCTTAACCTGTTATTGTTCTGAAGGAGGTAAAAACATAACAAATTAACGTTAACACACACAACAAAAAATCCATTGGAGAGCAGAATCGTATTCCCACACATCTTTAAGGCATCCCAATTTCATTGCAGTACAATTAAAACTGGAGAGAGCTCTAAGGCACAGAGCTATTAAAGTCCCTTAATATTCTTTTTATAGCAAGTGCTGTGAATTTTTATATTATTTCAAAGGTACTTTTAGACTGACTGGAAATTAGATAAGATAGCATTAAAATGTAAAATATAGTCCCATCAGCAAGATTTTTCTGCATGTTCGGATTTATTGTTTTCTCAACTCTTTGTGCTTTTTTCATGTGGCAGCTGCACCTCTCAAAAGCAATATTCTGCAACAGTAACTATTAAAATGAAGCTCATCTTCCAATCCAATTTTAGTAGCAGACACTGATTTTTTTGATGTCCAATATACATCCTATAGAGGAATGATTCTACAGCTCTTCCTTGGAACTGCTCCAAAATCTGCTGCTCTTGTCATAACGTTTTATTTGGGCATAATGCAGTCTGATGTAAGAAATTCCAATGCCTTGTATATGTTAAATATTACTTACTGTGTTTGCTAACTTGGACAACAGAGGGACAACTCCATGATCTGTCATAACAGCCAAGTTTTCTTCATCCTTTGCTATATTTGCAATGGCTGCACATACGCTTGTTAAAACTTCTTTATCCTTTGATTTTAGCAAATTGACTATCAATTCCAAGCCGCCAACAAATGATCGAACCATCTCCCCGGAATTCTGAATGAGAATCAAAAGAAACATAATTTTAAAGTATTCAATCAGTATTTATATGCAAATGTTTATAAAAAGAGATTGGCATGACATATTTATTCAAAACTGCAGCTATTGCTGTGTTGCCTTCACCAAGAAATATGGCTAATTTGGAACTTGGAGCTCTTTTGATTGACATATGAGAGTTAGGCTGTTTTGCATACCACCATCCAGGCAGAAATTCAATGCCTAAATAAAGGTATCTATCCTTTTTCATACTGCAGGGTATAGAAGTCTCAAGCTGTCACTTTAGAAGGGTGCAAGTCTCACTTATCAGTGTATCAGAGTGGCCAGATGGGTGCCTTGCACACCTTAGGGCATCTAACACAGCAACAGACACTCCTGTTTAGGCTCTCAAAGTGTCTCTTATTTTCTACATTTAGCCTGACAGCTAAGAGGAATGACAATATTATTTTCTTGTATCAATGCCAATTCAGGAATATTTAAGAGGGGAAGTTACACAAGTCATCATAGCAACTGTGGGAGAACCATAGTGCACCTCAGAGTATGAAAAATCAATAAAAAATGTGAATAAAGCACACAAAAACTACCTTGGAAAAATGTCTAAGTTTGCCCATAAAAACGAAATAGAAAACAGTGTGCCTTGATCTTGAACACAGTGGGCACTTCTAGTCTATTTTTACCATCTTCAAAAAGCTACCATAACTTTAAAAAAGGTTTAGAGAAAGACAACAAGAATAATCAGTGGTAGGGAACTGTTCTGTAGAAGGAATGACTAACCAACTATGGCACTCAAGATAATAAAAGCAAAAGGAGCAGTGTGATATAGATGTACAGAACCTTGATTAGAATGGGAAGGGCACATCAAGATCTCTCTTCTAGGAGAACTGGGATCATCAGACGAAATTAGCAGGTGGCATGTTCAGAATCAAATTTGTTTTTACAGAATGTACAGTTGAGAAGTTGGAAGTCCTTGGGGAAAGACTGCAGTAGCTCTCAAAAAGTTTACATGTTAGGCAAATTCAAATAAAAAAAAAGAAAATCCATTAAGAGTTATTCAGTCTGAAAGTAGTCTCTCTGGTTTAAAGATCTCCTGAGCACAGACTTCTTGAAGTGATGTTATGGTGGCACATCTGAAGGTGGCATTGGACAGTCTGGGGTCAAACTGTTACTACACTGGAACAAGAGTCAAGCAGTCAAATGGTTGGCAGTTGATCATATCTTCATAGGACAAATTTCAGCTTGTGCTCCTCAGTGGTGATAAATGCGCAGGGATAGAAAGAAAGGTCTACAAGAGGAATTACTTTTATTTGTTTCTTTCAACAGGTCAGCAGGAGAATTTTGAATAAAAACTATCAGACACTTTTCTGAAACCCTTTGGACTTCATTTAAGTGCAAACATGGATTGTATGAACTTTCCTAGGGCTAGGGAGTGACCCTGAAGACCAAGCATGGTTTTGATTATATTTATTTCTTTTGGGGGGCTGATTTATGAACAGAGTAGGGTCCAACTGTATTGTGTTAGCTTTGCTGAGCAAATTCGTCAAATCATGGACTTTATAAATGAAGATTTCATAAGATGCTGCAGTTTCATCTTTTTTTAATTCTGGGTCTAAATGTCAAACAGAACTCTCAGTTGTGATGTTTCCTTCTCACAGAAAGCAAAAGCAGTGGGTAGGCCTGTTGGGAATTAAACATTTTTTCCATAGACAGAACCAATCTTGAGACTGGAAGGGAGAGGTTAAAGCCAAACTGTGTAAGGATAAAAAAACAGAAGCTACAGCATATGGAAAAAGGGCAGAATCCAAGAGCAAACTTCCTACAGAAGTCCTAATGTCCCAAAATGAACACATAACAGAGGTCCTCGTAGAAATTAAGATAGAATCTAAATGCAGAAGAAGGATAATACAGGTTTGGGGCTCAGAAAAGCAGCTGAGAAAGAGAAGGAAAGGCAATGCTCTGCCACTCTATTACTATGTGAGCTGCATGTATAGGCAGGTGGGCTTACAGATAGTTTCCCATGGATACACCAGCATAAATGTTCTTCTCTAATTGTTCGTGCATGCCTACCACAATTCAGACAATCAACTGAATTAAAACCCTTTCTCCATATTAGTTTTCATGTTTGTCTTGGAATTTTAAAATTTGACCCAAGGCAATATGCAGTGGGTTACTGAGAAAGTTTTCTACACAGAAATTTCTTACCTACATGTATGCCAGGACTAGAAGCTAAATTACCAGACATGGGAGGAGAAAAGAAAATTAAATCTTTTATATTTACTTCCAATTCTGAAGGTCATTACAGCATAACCTTGTGTGTAAATATTGCCTCAACAGATGACAAAGGCTTCTGTTCGACATGAACAGAATAAATGCTACAGTGCAAGGTCTAAGATTTGAAAGGGCCCTGAACATGATTCTGTGTTTGTGCATGGTTCAGATATCTATATATTATTATTCCTGCTTATGAAAGATATTCCATGAAGAGATAAGATAGCCTTTATCTAATCTTAATGAACCAATACCAACATTTTATATTTTTCTACCTGTACATATTTTCTTCCCAGGTGATTATAGTGCTATTTGTTGAATTTCTCTTCTCACAAGCTTATACTTTCCACATTTTGTAATGGAGTACATCCCACTATAGTCATGGAATAACATATAAACAATTCAGCAGTAAGAAAAATAAAGAATTTCAATAATCATCTGTGAAACCAAGTAAACACAAGGACAGAACTTTCTACCAGTGATGAAAAGCAGAGGGAAACTGCAGAAACCACATGTCAGGGAAGTTTCCCAAATGTGATTGTGGGTGTAGTCTGGTGGTCTGTGCAAGACAAAGAGAAAAGCAAAAACAACAAGAAATTTGAAGAACAATAAGCAGAAAGAAGGACCAAAAGGAGAGCTTTAAAATCCAATATGTTATGCACAAGATTTCATTTTTTTGGAGAAATTTAAACAACAAACATGAGGGATTTTGATCATTTAAGCAAAACCACACACTTGCTTTGTACAATATTTTTCTAGGCTTCTCTTTTTAAACTGAAATATGTGTATTTATTATATTCAACTGGGAGACCTCAATATTTAAAAACTAATTTATATGAAGTTCTGCCTGTGATTGCAGAGGCCATGCCTGAATTCTTCTGAATCTATATTTTTTGTTTTAATGATCAGATGCTACTTATAGTCTAAAGAAACTTCTGTGATTTTAGTTTTCAAATACTCTCAGGCATTTTCATTTATACTTTTCTATTAACATAAGAGAAAAAAGAATATATGACATGTCTTTGGAAATACTTCTTTACTTTTTGCTTCGATTAGAAAAACATGCAATCTTTAAATTTCACCTTCTAAATTAATTGACTAACAACTAACTTTGTCCAACAACCCAGAAGATCTGCAATTTCCAGCTACTGGTGTGTGTTAAGCTTTCATATCTATCTGCTACGTTTTATCCATGTGTCCCACTCCCTTACCTATTGTGACAAAATCTTCTTTCTTGATTGTTCTAACAAGGCTATTCAGGTAGAATCAGGCAGGAAAAAAAAAAGTTAAGAATAAAGCCTAGAAACCATCTTTATAGAGAAAAACATCGATAAAATCACTAACAAGCAATAAAACAGGTAATTTTATTGTATATATCTGTGTGCATGTGGTATCGATAGGCTGAATGCATCTGTTTTAACAATAATATTTCCTGAGCAGAACAAAGAGGCCAAATGCAGAGACTTCTAAAGAAATCATTAAAACTTAAAAAAAAAAAAAAGAAAGGGGGAAGAAGGCTTTATTGTATTAACAGGAGATATCTTCATTTTATATCTTCATCATTATTATACTTTTTAATGCAACATTTAACCTGGGGTGACACATGAAAACACATGGATTGTTAAATTATGTTTCAAGTTGTTAAAGAAGAAAGGAAGAGATAACAGAATCTTTCGTGACTTCACATGACCACATCTTCTAAGCAGTGGAAATTTTTATCCTCAGAAAGTATGACAAATACTATTTTAAAATTGGATTCAAGGAGAGGTATTTGCAAGTTCAAGCATTTAAAACACATCTATCTGGCATAGATGCTGAGGCCAGAAAAGTTAACCTGCTGTGTTAATAAAAGCCTCATCTGCCTGCTCTTTATTACATCCTTGCATCTTGCTGGCCTGCATGACCATTAAGAAGATTCAGTTAACTTTCCCTTTTCATTTATTTCTAGATTGGCTTCAGCAATAGAAGAGCAAAATATTATAAGACAGACTAGCTTTACATGGTTTTTTTAATTGAGAAAAAAAATTATTATGGCAGGACTTGTAATTTGCAGGACTTGATCTTTGTAGCATTTACACAAAGAGAACATTTCTGATTTTTAAATTTTCTCATCATGATATGCTGTTTTTTGTGTTTACTTTCATTAACTAAATAAAGGTCATCAGTCTGAAGTTGAGACATGCAGGTCTCATAGAAGAACTACTGGACTCTTTCATAATACAATTCTTTTCTTATTTCTTCCAAAGTGAAAACTGTTTTCTTTATTTGAAAGATTTAAAGCTAATCAGGTTATTACAAAAATACATTGTGTTTATATTTAAAATATACTCCACTTGAAAGATACAAATTTTCCACTAAAGACAGGTAACGTTTCACTGTCAGGACATCTTAAAAAGCTTAAGGAGTCAAAGCTAATTTGTCAAATTGAATCACTTTTACCCAAAAAAGTGATGGTATGGCTGGGCAAACAAACTTATCAAGAGCCCTCTTTAAACTACTTTTTCTTTAATGAAGGAAGTTTTTCCTTTCAATTTGCCATTTCCAACTGAATAACTTCTCATTCTAATGAATCACAAACCAATTTAAAGTTCAACATAAAGAAATGTAAGAAGTTTGTAGATTACAGCTGCTTAGTGAAAACAGAAAACAAAATTTATACAAGGAAGTTTCTATTCATTGTTCTCATTAAATAACTCAATGGTAATATTCACCTCATTACTTTATACTTTAAGGCTAATTTTATTCCTGTCTATACAGTTATGGAGGCTTCCACTGTCGCAGAACAGCTTAAGAAGCATTTGTAAAATGAAACTACTTCCCTACATCTCACAACTTTTCTTCTGTGAGAAAATGCATTGTGTTGGGAAAATGCATCATGTTGGGAAAACAACAGCAGACAATGATCATGGATTTTCCTGTCCTCTTTACCTCAAAGAAGCAACTAAAGCTAAAGCAACAAAGCAGAATTGCTTTGACATGGTTCCAATGCTACTCTATAGCCAGTAAGAGCAGAATTCCTCTTCAGAATTTCCTCTCTCTCTTCAGGGATTTGATCATTGCACATTTGGCAACTGTATTGCTCCTGACAGCTTCAAGAAACCAAAGTCAATTATCCAAGCACACAGCCCAAGAAGGCATGCAATGCACGTTTTCTAAATATGTCAGGGGGAAAAAAGTCTACCTAGTCACTAATGCAACTTTTAGTAATCCTTCTTTCTGTTGTTTTCCTTAGTTTTCAGTCTGGCAGACTGCAACCGAACTTACGGGTACACCTGACTACACTTGAAGTCCTGGGTAATTGCAAAAATCCTTTTTTTTTTTTTTTTTTCCCACAGAAGCAGTGAAACAATTAATATCAAAGTCCTTTGATGCCACAGTGTCTCAATTATTTTAGATGATTTTGAGGAGCATTTAAATAATGGATGTATGAGAAAGAAATAATATTGAATAACTGGAAAAATATTATTTCAATTGTTTTTAGATTGAATTGAATTCAAACATGTCTAAGCAAACTTCTTATAATCATTAATGTGTTTATGAGATAGTCATCACTAATATGTAATTTAATATTGCAGAAGTGCAGACAGCAATGTTAGAATGTTCTGAGGATTGTCTAGTTAAGCAATAAATGCAGTGACAACACAAACTAAGAAGCTGCTAAACAGTTATTGTTTGTCTTTGCATGTCTGGCATGGTTCCAGAATAGAGGAGGATATAAGAAAGCAATCATACCACTATGATTAATAATATGATTAGTTGTACCACTCGCCATTACAGACCACAGAGAATCTGAACAAGTAGCATGAAGTACAAAATAGGTTTTAGTTCAATCAAAAGTTTCATTACTAGATAAAATGATTGCTTGAAATATTCTGGTATATATTATGTAGCAAATGAAACACAATGATCTCCATGCTCTTTTCTTACTCCAAGACCTATGGAAGGCACAGTGGGAAGGGAGAGGGTAGAGACAGGAAAAGAGTGACATGGACAAAAAAGAAAAACAAAGAAGGGAGGGAAAAAAAATAGAGAAGGACAGGGTTTAAACCTTTCCTGGATTTTTAAAATCCAATTAGAGAATCAGATTTAAAAGTAAAGAAGCTACACAACAAGCTGCTGACTAGCATATATAGCTGTTAATAAACAAAGCTACAAGAAAAGCTGGTCAAATATTTTCCAGTGGAACAGTATTCCATCAGAAAATTCTAATGGAATAGAACCAAAACCTTCCATAAGAACACAACGACTTCTTGAAAAGTTTTGACAGAAACCAGGCAGAAAGGAGGCTAAATAACCAACATGTCTCTTCATCTTTTCTCTTGTCAGCCAGATGGCTGGTGAGTAGCCTGCCAGGCTCCTTGGCTTCTAGTTTTCATAGAATCCTTGACTTCTTGCCTGATGGGCTGCCAAACAGCTGGAAATCCAGGTCTCCAGGAGCTCCTAAGTTTTTTTGGCTTCTCGTGGTCTCCAAGCTCTCCAGGCAGCTGCTTTGCATGGAACTTAGGGCCCGAGGCTCCTGTGTGAGGGAGACACAGGCTACACCCTTTGCTTCCTGGCTTCCACGTTATGTATTTTACAGAAACTGGACTCCTATATTTGTAAGGACCATAGGGCAATTTATATCAGTCCATTCAGGATCTTCAACATGTCTGTAGGAGGCCCAAATAACTCTTGAGAGTCAGTTCACTAAATTAGGCAGCCTGTGGCAAGAGTCATTGGATGAGCTGGTTCTATATGGACCCTGCAAGCACAGCAGTCACTTATGGATTCACCAAGCCAGGTCTGGATTCCTGGGGATCCTAAATCTCTGGTTCTCTGACAGGCTTCAGAGGAAGGCTTCAGATTCTTTTTTGTCTCTCTTTTGGTACATGTTTGGTGCTTGGTTAATAAAAAATGCTTAAAAATTTGGAATATCTAAATACAGATACCAGGGAGTAAAAACTGCATAAAATGAGAACAAATATAGAGACGTAGGTATGACAGATGTAAAAAATTATAATGTCTAGAGAGAACAAATAGAAAAATGGAAAGAGAACAGTGAGAGCACTAAGTTTGAACCAAGGTTTCTGTGTAAAATTACAAGAAGCACAGCAAGGCAAACAAAGAAATTGGAAAATGCTGCACATACATAAGCAGGGAATTTTGACATTTTAGGCTTAACCCAGGAACGATATATAAACAAAAATGCATTGGTAGTACTTAACTAAAAATTTAAAAATGTGAAACAAAGGAACAACAGTGTGCAGTATGTAGCAAAATTATCTTTACATCCTATAGTTTTAAAACGTGCAATCACAGCATCCTAATGTTTTTAAAACTGCAAATGGTTGTTCTATTTTTTAAATATTAGAAGAATTTCCAACTTCAACTACATTTCTTTGTTATTCTTAGAAAAGAAATGCTCTCTGTGGTTTTATACATATGGTTATGTTAAACTTTCCATAACAAGCAAAACCTATGTAAGAATAGGTCATCAGCAATATATTTTCTACCCACAGGTTAACTCCAGGTTGGTTGGCTGCAAAACTCACCTCATCACTATACAATACTGTTGCAGGACTGAAAACTAATTGACTTTCACACATACCCATTTCGTGACCCTTCCCTCTTAAACCTGGTTTAGTTTTCATTTGGTTTGGGGTTTTTTTTTGTGTCAGCATGGGCATTCTCTCCCCTTATGAAAGAAACACACAGACAACTTTAGATGTCTCATCATCTTTCATCACAACCATGACAGTCTCCAGTAGAACTGAAACCACGATTTATCAGAAAAGGGTGAGATGTCGTTCCACAAGAAAATTTTAAGAAAACAGAGTAACTTTCTCTCTCTTGTCCTTCAAATCCCAGTCTCTGACTCTTTACTTATATTATTTTGACAGACAAAACACAGCACTGCAACAGCTACTGAGAAATAATTAACTCTACCCTAGCTGAAATGAGAACAACTCCATACACAGAGGGCTTAATGAAGTTCTTTAAGAAAGCCTCACAGTTGTAGATGTAAAAGGCTAAAACTGAAAGTTGAAAATTGATATGCAGGCACATGGGACAGGAAAACATCATGCCTGACATTACCATTGCATTTTAATGCTTGCACCCAAAACTCTACTAAATATGAGGACAGAAAATAACCTCTATAACTTTTTTTCCATTTTCTTTTTTCTTCCTTTTAATTTATTTAAAGATTCTAGTAGAAATAGGAGGAAATAGGAATTTTCATACAGACTTAAGCTGGAAGCTCTTTATTGGCACAATGCATTTGGGTGATTTTCATAATAGCCCAAATTATATCTTTGTAGAATTTCTCCAAATGTTTATGTTTGGGCTGGTGTATGTTGGGAGAACATTACAAATACTATTTTTCAAAGAAGCATCATAACCAAATATTGCTGTTCCAACATCAACAGAGTTGGGTAGACTTCTCTTATTCATTTTTCATAATTATTTGTGTTTCTTGGACGGTGTGCTTACACTTTGCTACTAGCAATGTGCCTCAGTGGTAACTTTTTCTTTTGGAAGTAAGAAACTTATTAATAAGAATCTGCTTCTATTAAGATAATTCCTTTAATTCCTTTATAACAGACAGTATCACTTAGCTACATCATACTGATAAAATTCTATGGGAATTACTTTTAAATAGATTATGGTGAGAGTAAGCATGAAAGAGAAACACATAATCACATACTATAAAATAACCACCCTATCAGAATGTTCGATTACCTTCTAAGATTTTTAAAATACAGAAAATAACCTTTAAGTTGGTTGTAAAATGTTTAAAAAAATCTATGCAGAAAAATGGATGCTGCATTACATTGTTACAAAAATTAGTTTATGATACTACAGACAAGTTCAATTTCATCTGTGAACCTCCCCAACACAGAAGAGAACCACTACAGCTGCTACAAAAGAACACAAAAAGAAAACGGGCTCCATTCTCCCAGTTACTTGAAACACAGTTTGTGATCCCAAGTACAGGCTTAGAAAGGCCAGAACTCACAAAACCCTTTAAAGTCATGTACTTCTTACTGCTTTTGAATCAAGCACTGCATAAAACAAACTGCTTCTTGGAAGATTGTGCAAATTGTTGAATAATATTAACTTTGAACAAAAAACCCCCAAATTCTCTTTAGATAGAATAGTTGCTGCACTTCCTCAGTGTGGCTGTAGTTGCTGCTTTATACATATTTCTTTCTATTCAGTGTCAGCGGAAAGGGTATTATTGGTAGGTTTGTTTCAGTGAGCCACTTGGCCTCAGTGTCACACAAAGAACTCTTTGTGGGATCACAGATTAGCATTAGGGCAGGCAGCCAAGAGAGATGAAAGGGGAACAGCTACACTAAGGGTGTACATAGCTTGCACTCATCAAACACCCCAGGGAAAAAATGAAGAAAAAAAATCCATGTAATGCACAATTTCAGTAGTTGTCCTCTATTCCCTTAGTTCCTGAAAAAGTGCTTTTATTGGAAATTGTAGAAATGGGCAGTTCTACTTTGGCACTTCAAGTCTCAGAGTCTTATACGTAGGAAGTCTTGCCTCAGTACTGAGATCAAGTAGTATTTTAACAATCAGTTATAGCAATATTGTACAAGAGAAAGGCAGGTATATTCGTATCTTTACAGAGGTGACATGTTTAGACTTCACCATTAGGCACGAAAAAACTCTACTGCATTGGGGTGCACATTTAGAAAAAAAGGATGAAAAGATAATTCAGAATAACCAGCATGTGTGAAAAATGACAAGCAAGTTGCCATTGTAGAAATCATTGGGAAGAAATAAAAAATGCTTGAGTTATAAAAAACATCACCAAATTTTCTCACTATATATCTATATATTTCTGTATCTCTATATCCCTGTAGCTGTATCATTGACCAATCTACATAAATTAATAGCAGCTATACAGTGCTCAATTCCAAATAGGAAACTGCCTGCAAAGGATGCTATAGATATCTAGCACTTTGAAGGAATTACTATTCTTTACATAGTCAGGATCTCCAAATCTGTGTAGAAGGATGTATATTTCTGGTATAGTAGAGAACAGATGCAAATCTCGCATTAAACATAGAGGTAAATCAGAAATGGAAGCTAGTAGTGTAACAGGATTAAGGTATAAAGTTAGTACTTTAGGAAACTTCTAATGTGAAAGAAAACCTTGCCTATTTGTTTTACCATATGTCAGTGCTAAGAATTCAGAGAGATGACTTGCAGCTTATCCTCTCTATTTTATCTCTATTTGGAAATTGGCATGAAATAAATGAATAGCTCAGTCTTCTGTACACAACTGACCTGCACAACCACCACTATTCACAACTGGCACTTTTTGTTGGCAGTCTGAGCAGAAAACCTGAAGATTACATTGGCACCGAGTCTAAAATATGCTCTTGAAACCAACTGATGGTCCCTTGAGAGCACAGCTGAAGTAGCTCACAGTGGAGAACAACTAGAACTACCTGTGCTATTCATAGCCTTTGAGAAGAAGATTTCTGTTTTCAGCATTGTCAAACTTTCATCATGCTTTCTTTGGGAACAGGAAGCTTAGGTCCTGATAAGTTACTAAAATATATTTGTCAATATAGAAAACACTGTAAAGGCAAAATAGATTATATAATGGGTGCTAGATGGAGGACTATCCACTTTTTAAGCAGTTAACAGAATTTAAAAAATAGAGTGTACGTAGCAAACAGCAAAGTATTTCTGGAAATTATCCAAATATAAAAATTATATATGAGTATATATAGAACAAAACTGCTACTTTAAATACTTTCTTACCTTAGCATTTTCCACACAAGGACAAAGAGCCCAAGCTGCACTTGCTTGAACATCTGGGTTAGGATTTTTCAACAACGACCATAGCAAGCGAACTCCATCTAGACTGTCAATTATCCTATTGCAGAAACAGACCGAAAAAGGGAACATTAATTACGGAGTATACCCTGTTGAATCTCAAATTACATCAGCTTGTTTGGAACACTGCTCTAAGAAACAACCAGCATGAATCTGACAAACTGTTTTGCTTTATGCAAGTGCTTGTGTTTTATTGTTGCTAATCGCCATCAACATACCCAACAAACAGTGCCCACTGTAACAGATGGGTGCCAGTAAATGATATAAAGACAGAATGTTTTCTAACTAAATCTCATTAATGTTGTTTATTTTTTTCCAGCACTGTCATTCAGAGTGCTTATAGAAGATAAAGTAAGCTACATTATAACCAAAACTCATAAATGTGAAAACAAGCATGTGACTTTTTAACGATCTGCATGCAAAGTGAAATCTGAATTTGAGCATACTGGCTTCTTTCATATAGTAACAAATACTTTCCAAAACAAATATTTATGCCCAAAAACTATGTACTTAACTTTTTATTCAGTCTATGCTTAATGTATTTACCTTGCTCTATGACATATTTTAAAATACTATGTTGCTAATCAAGCATTAGAAATTAAAATGGTCACACCACAGAGCATCCTTTGTTGGGCAAGAATAACGTGTAACTTGTTTGCCATGTGTTCCTTCCTAACAAGACTGACACTGAGCACTATGTTATAACTACTTAATCATACTATAATCAAAGTATCTTCATGACTAGCTGAGAAATGAATTATCATCAGAATCATCTCTACACCATCTGTGTTATGTTTACATATTGATCAGGCTTCAGGATCATAATTTCACATTAGGTTCCAGTGAATACCCTAAATGGAAAGAAGGTCAGACAAAACTTAATAGCCTTTACCACCATGCCTTTTTCAAAAAACTGTGTTAAACTCAAAGCAGATGAGCTGAAGTTGAAGAAAAGCAATCACACCTTCATTGTCTAACCTCAAAAGTAAAAAATTCCATTGCATAAAATGTGTTTCTATCTTTAATTGTAAATGCAAGAGAATTAAAAACACATTTTTAGGAGAGCTTAAAAACAGCAGATAAAGCATCTCATTTGTGTTCACGATATATGCTTTGCCAGGGAATTTTAAAACTAACTATAAAATGAACTTTGTATGTAATTCTATCATCATTTGAAGCAGAAAAAATAAATAAGGAAATGAAGTCTGTCTAAAATAAGCAAGGACTTTATTCATAACATTTTAATGCAAACTGTTTAAGCAACTATGTTTTTCAAAATAATACTTTTTGAACAAAGCTATGGTTAAGCTAAAAGACCCTACGTTTTTTAAGATCTGCCAGTTTCACTATCGCTTATTTTACACACTCAGCTCCAAATCAATTGCAAGAAAATCATCCTTCCAAAGACAAATTCAGAAGTCTCAACACAACAAAATAAAACAGTAGGAGCACAAACTACACAATCATACATATATATGTTTGCATAGTACTGACGACTTAAGTAAAAGCTTCAAAACAAACTTTTAAGTCCTTCCAAACCCCAAACACTTTTAAGCAATTTTAACATTACTCTCCTGTCATTTCAGAAAGTACAAGGATTTTTTTTCCTATATTGGAATTAATAAAAAGAACCCATGAACCTTTCCTCTAGTCAGAGTACTGATCATTTACCAACATGAGGCATTTCCTCCCAAGAGGGGCAAAATATAAATGACCCAACTCCAACAAGTATATAAAAATCAAGAGATAGAAGCCAAACACTGAGCTCAGATTTTTCCACCACACTTAAAAAAAACAACCTCTAGGCTGATTTATCTTTCCTTTCTATTTTCCTTAAAGCTTCCTTTTCAACTGGAAGCTTACTTTAATTTTCTTTTCCTTTTTCTGGTCTTTGGTATTTCAACGTAAACTAACCTCCCTCTCATTGATTTTCTGAGGAAGAGTTTTGCCTTTTGCTTAAAGACTGGAAAGACCAAGAGGACCCATCTCAGAATATGTGAAAGCATAGCTCTCTGACCATTCAGCATGAATAAAATTAAACTAGGAAACAGTAGAAACAAAACAATAAAATCTCCAAATCACATTGTTCATCACTGATTACTTGCAGTTACACTAGATTAACACAAATAAAAATACCTCTACATACAGAATGATGCTCTTAAATTCTCACTCCGGGAGAATTATCATCGTGTAATCACCATGCAAGAACAAACCTTATTTTCATCTGGCTGAGAACATACATTTGTCAATCTAGAAAGCACTGCTAAGCACTCTCAATTTTTTTAATCTTCCTATGGTTTCACTACACAATCCAGCAGATGAAGAAAGTGCTGAATGAGTGCATTTGCTTTTACAGCAAAGGGAACACTAAAATAAATGGTCCTGAAAAATGTTTCCTCTATAAAAGTGCTTAGACATTAACTTCCTTCCTATATAAAATCTTTTTTGAAGCTGACAAAAAATACACTCAGTTTTCT
>VWZN01007392.1:55751-79180 GCA_013396955.1 Regulus satrapa
GAGAAGAAGGTACCCAAATAGCGAGAGAGAGAGAGAGAGAGAGAGAAACAGACCTGTAATCTTTAAGATTTTAGCTTTGATGGCCTAATGCTAAACAACATTATGATTTGCTTTTTATATAGTTTTTGTATCTGATTTTCTTCCCACAATGTATTATAATATTATTAGCTGGATGAAGTAATAAAGCTTCTTACCACAGTAAATACAAGTAGATAAAACACAAAATTTACTTTGGTTGGCATTCAATTCTGTATTCATCAACAATTAACACATTATTCACTCTGTGGCTTCAGTCACTTAAGTAATTTATTTTATAATAATTTGTTGATAGTCTGTTGATAAAATTAAACTACACTAAAATCTGGAGCAAGTAACCACTCATGGGACTGTTAAAACAGGTTTTTAATATAAAGCAAAACATTTTCTTTTAATGAATGGAATCTCATAAAAGCTGAAATAATACAATATTTAGCTGATATAAAAGTCTTAATATTTAATACTTTAATATTCAAATATTTAACTGCTTTATAGAATAGCTGATCTGCCATTATATGCATGTATGCATGTATGTAATGCATTTAATGTACAGGACACTATTTAGAGTTAAAATCTTAACATGCAGGAAACTCACTCAAAGTAGGAATGTGAAATTTACTATAAGCCACTTGGCCCTTCACCATAAATACACAGCAATACAGAAATACGTGGAGTTCAAAAGCAAGAGCCCAGGTTCTGAACTGTTGTCCCTCTAGTCCTTTATTCCTTAATATAGCCAAGGCATCTCACAATAGAACTGGGCCTCCTCTTCTAATTCAAAGTTCTCTGTCACAGTCTGATCTTGTTTGATCACTGATATAATTTTGAGCAGGTGTATATTATTCTGCTCCCCAAAATAACCAAAATCAGTTGCAATGGCAGTTAGAATTGGCTGAAGAGGCACTGCTGTCATGTGCTCCTGTGCTGGCCAGACAGGATTAGAGAGAGGGATATTTTCAGCTGGCATCCTACCAAAAGGCAGCTGCAAAGGTGTAGGACCAAAGTATCTTCTTGCTTCCAACACAGAGTATATCTGTGGTGTACATAGAATAAGTCTTATGGGCAAATAATTTTAATGCAATTAAATGCATTCAGAGATTACTGCAGTTTTTAGGTTACAGTGAATCAGTATTTGCTATTTGATCATTGCAGATCTGTCAATTTAGGATAATTTTTTAAATTATTTTTGTTCTCTGTTTAAGGAAAAAGGTGCCTAATGAGGACTTTTCATATTATTTAAGAATCTCATTATCATTATATCATTGAACATTATAAGCAAGATGGGGCTTACAATTCTCTAAACTTACTTTGCCTTTTTTAATATATCTGAAATTAACAAAGCTGTTAATCTGAAGCAGTACTTCTCTTTCAAGTTAGAACTTAATATTGAATATTTCCAGTAGAAATGTCAACATGAATTGCTTAAACACACATGCGTACACACAGCCCAGACATCTGTTTGTCATATCTATCATCTTTCTCTGCTAAAATGTTACTTACCAGAACTTTGAGAACTCCAGTTTAATTGCCTGCCAATTTAGACCACAAATACAAATGTAAATAAACAAAGTTATACTGAATCTGTATTGTGCTCACTGGTAAGATTACAGGGTTTAATTCTGTCAGAATGTAATCTCATCTTTTTTGAAACCACAAATTTAGCATTTTTCTTAAAACTTTCACTAGTTGCTGCTGACTGCTTTGATAAATAGTATTATATACCAATGACTCAAACTCCATCTGCTTGGCTAAAATAATTGAACATTTTAGTTTATATGATTCTAAGCCCTCAATTTTGAATGCCAGCGATGTAGTCTATGGATTTTCAAATGGAAAGAGCAAATGAAAACCTAGTGTCAGTTAAAGAATAAGCACTAGTCCTTTGTTTTTAGTTAAAGAAAGTTAAAAACATAAAGAGTTCCTCAAAAAGATAAATATACATTAAAAAACATACAGAAACATCTCTGTCAGTGGTGGTACAGCAGACCAAGTATGGAGAACAGCTTCATGCTGTCTACATAAGAGCAAGGAAGTTCAGTCTCATAATTATGTTGGGTTTTTCAGATAAGTCAACTTATTTTTGGCTGTGAGAGAAGCTAACTGCTGTTTTTTATTTTAAATAGTTCAGTAGAGTCAGTAAGAATCACATAATTGCTTCAAGTTGCCCTGCAGTATAAGACTGGTGCAGAAAAGTAATACTAGCGTAGCTTCCATTCAGCAGTGGTAAGAATAACAGTGTCAACTAGGAAACGAGGCAGACATAAAATACATAAAAAACATGTATATAAAAGAAGATGTCAATTCACCTGTGCCTATCTATTAGTCTCTCTTCATCAGTGCAAGCTTCTTCCATGGAATATAAGATAATCACAGAGTATTTCCCTCAGAATTTAACTTTGCAGAACTTTCTCAGCTTTTTCTAGTCCATAAGGATGCTTTCTTTCTTATATTGATCATAACCTTTTCATGATTTATCCCAATCATTTACAGAAATTATGTGAGCTCCACTCTTGGTCTGTATGGTCCTCCCATACCTGCTCCTGCAAGGATAAGCACATTCCAAGCAGAAGACTGTTGTCACTCTCCCCTAAAATGGGGCGCCAATTTGACAGTGGTCGCACGACTGACACCAGCATCAGTCCCCTTCTCTAAAATCTTCCCCTGATTGATGGTGGGCTCAAAAGACAAACACCAAAGATGGCAGCACTTTGCAGTAGAGACTCCTTCCTTCCTCTCACAGCACAACCTGCTAGCTCCAACAACAACACCTCTCTCCTCCTAAGTCTTTATACCTTTTCTCTCACATGCATAACACCTGCATGCTCTTTTACTCTTTTGGAATTGATCAATACACATCAGCATTCCGTGCTTCTTCTCCTTCAGTGCTGTTCACCTGTCCTAGACAGCTGCACCCCACTGGGGATGAGGTTCGGCAGCAGCCCCATTCCCTAAGTCCCATAATCTGTCCTACAGAAGACTGCTACACTGAATATTTAGTCTCTAAATAAACACACTTGCAGCTAATGAAATGTAAGAAGATATCTAAAAGTTCTCAGTGCTTATGAGGGTATAATTTTTCCTACATATGAAAGTCAATAATAACAGAATCCAAGAAAATCATCATAATTTTCAAAGTTTCTATAATGCCAAACTAAAAAAAGTTACACCATAAACAAAGCCTGTCTGTACCACATGACAAAAACCCCCAAGCCTCAAGTCCAAATTTGGCAGGAAAAAGGCAGTAAAGAAGAACTGATTACCTAGAGTCTGTCAAACCATTCTGAGAAATAAGTGATTGTGAAAAAAGAAATAGGGATCCAGCCACATGAATCTGAAAAACCATAAAAACTTAAGCATCAACCTGCTGCAATAGAAAATTCTCATCACCTGTATATACTTACAGGCTACAGGTGGCTTTGCTTCATCTCTTTCTATAAGGTAATCTTGGTACATTTCCACACCCTTGTTAGAATGTGTCTTTTTGCTTAAGAACTTCCAGAAATATTTACAGAAAGAGCCTGACCTCCACAGTAGTTTGTAACAAGGCTATTTATTTTTTTAGGCCCCAATTTTGTAAACAGAAAAGAGTCACACTACAGATTCTCTGTGTGGGTGTATTTCATGTCTTTGGTGACTCCTTCTTCCTCAAAAGGAGAGCACTTTGGATGAGGAGATACAATTTCAACTTCTGCTGTACTGGACTGAGAGGAGGAGGAGAAGAAGGGAGAGGAATGGACATACTTTTTTTCTTCTTCTTTTTCTTTTTTCTTTTTTTATTTTTTAAAGAGGCGGGGGTCAGTGGTGGCAGGAGGAGGGAAGCTTGCTTGTAAGTGCCCTGGGAGAGACAGAGCACTCAAGGAAATAATTTAAACACAGGAGCAGTTACACTGCTGTCAATGCTTTAACTAAGCATTATTTTAAAACATTTTGCTGAATTAGTATCAAATTTATTCACACTTGGATGAATCATGCTTTGGGAAAAATATAGCAGCATTATCTCTTCTAGTGCTACAAATATAGATAGCACAATACATAAGATACATGGCACAGTCATCCTAGTAACAATTTTTGTGTAACTTTTTCTGTAGTAGCAAAAAGTATATTCACACTTATTTAGGATCTTGCCTACTTGTTTAGAAATACTTTTAGAAACACTTCTAAAGTTGAGAATTTTAAGAGAGAATGTTTTATATGAACCAAATTCAACATTTGATTCCTTTGTTCACTCATTACAAACTCTGTAATATAAATGTTGTCCCAAACCTGTACTTTCTCCTTCTTAAAGACAAGACAGACTTTGTTCTATCACAATTTTAGCTGCAGCTTGCATTTTTTTTATGCTTATACTGAACGCATTCCAGTATGAAGCTGTCCATACTGGATACTACAAATGACAGTTCTGAGTACTGGAGTATGTCTGAGGTTTTATAAATATCAATTTATATTTATTGGCACTTAAGTTTCTTGCTATTTGCAATGCTAATTCTCTTAGGTTAATATATTATGCTAAAGGCTGATTTTTAGAGAGAAATGCCATTAAAATGATTTCATTTATTTATACTTTTCAGCTCCATGGCTAACTGCTCATACAACCCATGTTTACGGTTGTGTACCATCCAGCCTTTTGCCACTGGGTGACAGCCAAAGCATGAAAACAAAAGCCTTATTCAGGAAAAGAATTCCCTGCACTGCTATATGAATATCAAGTGAATGATGCAAATCAGAACAGGAGGAGCTTAATAAAACTCTCTTTCTGACCTCCCTTATGTGTAAGGAGGAAAATATACTGAGAATCTTGGAAGTAAAAATCCTTGTATGAGAACAGTAAGAGCAGCAAATGTCAACCTCAACATTTAACTGAAAGACTTCATCATAAAACTCAACCATCTTTGTAATTTGTACAAATCAACATCACAAAATCGAAGACTGTCTTTTCTTTGATTTTGCAAAGGAATAAGAGGGGAGAAAAGGGTTCAAAACTATCTGAGTTCACAAAAGGAATGATGGAGAGGGACAAAACAGATATACAATGCAAGTAATAATCTACTACTACAAAAAAAGTTTATTTGCATGTCCGTAAATGTGCATGTTTCCTTTTAGAATAACTTTCTCTAATTTAAGCTACCTTTAATAACTTGAGAACAGAAGTCCAAAAAAAAGGGCAAAACATGGACCTCTCATGCAGCACTTTGAAATGGTGCTTTATAACTTTGAATTTTAACTTTACCAAAAAATAAGTTTACTAAAGGTCTATTTTTCTCAAAATGCAAAAAGCTTTACATTCTATATATTTCCTCAATAATTTTTTTATCTGTAGCAAATTTACAGTAGGATGGAACTAACCCAAACAGCTCTGTAAAAAGAAAGAAGTAAAAAAATATTTTAAATCAGGTTAGAATTGGTTCTATTTGCATCCAAATAACTGTTTTTGAACTGTTTTTCAATATTTAAAATTCTATGAATATTAACAACTTACGACATGTTTTCAGGTTCCATTGCACAACCTCCCACTGCTTTGTTGACATTCACAAGCAGGGCCCGATTAGTTGCAGTCAGTAAATTCACTATAGGTGCGATTCCACCACATCTGCGGATAGTGCCTCGATTTTCTTGCTCTTGGCAGCATTCTCCCAGTGCTCCAATGACATTTATAAGGACCTCCTCAGGCTGATCAGTAAGCAGTGTTACCAAAGTTTCTATGGTTTTATATTCCTGAAATCTAAAAGATGGCGATACAGCCAAAGTTGTTATTTTTAGTATGTTACCATTATAAGTTTCATTTTATAATTAAAGTATTATTATGATTGAGGTACAAGTTTTAATTTCTGTATGTAAATCATCTTGCTGAAGAAATCCCAATACAGGTAAACCACTCTAATTACTTATTAGAGGTGTGGAAAAACAGCCTAATTTCTTACTTTACCTTTCTAACTACATTTCTACAATTTAACTGTCTAAGAACCTCATGAGTAGTTTGAGGTTTTTTAAAAACTTGACATGTGGATGCAACACCTACAAACAGCTGAAAACAAAACAGAAGACTGGAAATTACTGTGCTATCCTTCCTTCCACCACTTTTCCTGCTACATTAACAACAGCTAGAGCAGTACTGTACCAAACCCTCTTCCACCTCTCTGAACCAAAGGAGTGCCCTTATTTTCAATAAATATGAGCCTTTAGGGAGTTTCCCCTGAGCAGTTCTATGCTTAGTTCAGGCCTAATACACTGCATTTTCCTGAGGTCAGAATCATAGTTCTAGTACATCTCCCTAGCACAAAGTTAGATTCCAACTTGTAATTACATAATAATTTGACAGACATTCGACTTGACCGCTATATTAATACTTTCCTCATTCTTCTTAGAACTTTTCATATTGAGAATCAAAAATATGGTTTTTAAAATCTTGAAGGACCTATCTTACAAAGAAATTTGTGCTAAACCTCCAAAGTTCATCTTTCGGAACAGGATTTTTTCCTCAGTGCTGGAATAATCTTCTAAGGGGTTTTTTTTGTTTAAAACAGGGCATTCTGAACACTTAACAAATACTGCACCTTCCTTTTATACATTTTTCTATACTTGACAGTTCCACGTGGTATATCAAGCTAGATCTAACCTGTATATAATCTAATTATCAGAGAAAATTTCTGTGTGGATACTGAGTTCTCATTTGTGTTTTCCACCCAGCCCCTAGCTTCCGGGAATATCAACTTGAGCTACAAAAACTATTTGCCAGGAACCAGTTGCTCATGTGGCTTTTCTTTCTCACAAAAAATAATTAGTATTTCTGAGATTTTTATGGCAGAACTAGATTTTTCAATAAAAATTAATCTTTCCAAGATGGATTATCAGCATATTAATTAAGATAACTTAGAAATGAGAAGCTTTTGTTTTTCATCATCCAAACACTTGCTTTAAGAGAAATTTCCCTCTCTTTGTTCACTGTAACTTGGAAGTATCCCTACAATTATTTTTTTTTCAAGAGTAAACATCAACAGCATGAAAAGAAGAGCAATAAAGGAAGCAAATAATTTTGAAAAGCAACAAAACAAAACAGTTTTTTGCTGGCATTTCAACTGCCTCACAGATGGAATGATGCGAGCTGGCTCTGCAACAGGCAGGCTGCTCTCTGACAGGGCTGTTGGCTCGGGCCATCTTGTGTCCAGGAGCAGTACAGCTGCTCCCATGCCAGCTGCACCTGGAGCTACACAGGCACAGGCACCTGCACCAGCTCAAGCTGAGTCAGCACAACATCTCTGCAGTGAACTCCAGGTACAGGAAATACTCTGGAGCACTTTAGAGATAATTAAGTGCCCCTGAAGGAGCCAGCAGGTTTGTTAGTTCTAGCTTCATGCCAGACTCAGGCTCATCCCTCCAGATCTACTTAGGTGTTTGCCTATTATTCTCACTCCCTTTTCTTTAGTGCCCTCCCATCTTGAGTTTAGATAGGGTTTACAGCTTCAGACTCAGCACTACAGAACAAGTGAGTTCAGCTGGACCTGTGCCGGGCTAGTAACCTTCATGGAGCATCAAGCACTTGCCAAAGATATGTGAGTAGCCCAACAAAAATCTGCTTGCAGTTGGACAGAATTATTGGCTACAGCTATACTAATAAATAAAACAGGCTAGGGCTCATTCTCTAGCCCTGAGGACAAGAAGAACAACATAGCATCCATATGGCTAAAATCTCTTACCCTCACAATGCAGGGTGGCCTCACCCATTCTCCCTAATGGGAACAATCTGTTGCATGCACCGTTCCCAAGGAGTGTCTGGGCATTGTCTGGGAGAGTGTTTGCTGGCAAACTGTGTAAAGGACTGTGCTGGCAGTTAAACAGCATGGATAATCCTAACATGGAGCCTGAAACCTGAAAGGTTTGGCCCTGTTTAGTTTACTACTACAGAGGGAGCCATTCAGTCTGTCTCATCACTGATTGATCCAAAATCAGGATACCTCTGCACAAACCCAAAGTCCACAGAAAAGAAGGATATATCCATAAGAAAAGTTAGGTTACTGTGCAATTAAGAATGCAAAAAAGCAGTAGGACAGCAGCAGAGGACATAAAGGTCTGTATACCAACAGTTTGGGAACTCATTTAGGACAGTAAAAAGCCAGAACGTAAAACCTGGAAATCTTTCTAATTTTTACCCAGTCTTTATCTGTCATATGTGCTTATCCAGCAAGGTACACTGAATGAGGGCAGCAGGAAGATGTTACCTCTTACTATACTCTTTCTAGCCTTTCTACATCCTCTGCATACAGAGCACCATAATTTCAAGCAGGAAACCTAGCACATACGTAGTGGAGCCAGCTTCCTTTCTTTAGGTGAAGTGCAAGAATTTGTTATATTAATTTTAGATGAGGGGGTAAAGTGTTCTCACTCCTTAAGCTGCTCCATGGAAGGTGGAGAACCCTGGTACTGAGAGGTTGCTTGTACCCACTGTAGAACTCTCAGTTCTACAGTTAATTCCATCCATTTAGAAGACAGATCTCCAGACCAAGCTATTTTTCTGATCCCCTTCTGTAGTTAAGAAGAGAGACATCTAGGCTAATTATCCTAGACTCCAGTATATTTCTAACATGTATGAGATATCTACCCTACAATGAGAGAATTTGGTCTCCGTCTCTCTTGATGTAAAACATTAAAGTTAATGTACTAAGTAATCTCCCTACCATGCAGCAGTGATTCTGGCTTGTAAGGTACAGACAGGAGTGGGGATAGCAGATATGGCCACGTGTCAAATGTTTAGTATGTGCTAGTACAACCTCCTGCCTCAGGGTCCCATAGCTCAACCAGAGGCACCACTTGTCTCCATTGACTGTTAAGATTCTGGGAGCTTAACACTGCCTCCACTCTACCCTGATGAGGTCAGGTGGCAATTTTTAAAGTACTATGAAATTTAAGTTTGAAAGCCCAAGTGATTATAAAGACTGATTTTGAAGAATATGACACAACAGTTTTGAAAACAATAGAGGCCCGTAAAAATCAAAACATGATAATGTAATAAATGCTTGTAAAATTAAATTGTTACTTTAACACATTTTCTCTACTGATTGCACATTTCCAGATTGCTCCTGTCACAGCTGCCAGAAGTTGTTTGTTTTCACTGTTATCAAGCAGAGCAGATAGTGGTTGTAGACCTTCATGTTTTCTAACCAGGTCGCGTGTTTCTTCATCTTCTGCACACTACAAAAAAAAAAAAAAAATTCAACATATATATCATGTAAAAATGTGTACAATTATGTTCTCAAAACCCAGCTGTATTACACTGTAACTAGTAAAAGCTAATAGATAACATAAAATATTGTATTCAAGTATCTGAATATGCTAATAACTAACACAAGTTTGACAGTAAACTGCTCCTGTATATGCAGCAGTGCTTATACTGTCATATCGACCACTTTAAGGGCAAACAAACGAAAAAAGAAACCAAAGCAGCTCTGTGCATAGTACACCTCACCTCTCTCCACTGGTTACCTACGCAACTTAATGCTTGCACACAAGAACAGCAAGCAGGAGCCTCACTATAATATTAATATGCAGCTAAAATATTCCCAACATTTCTATATTTTTTACACATTAGAGAAACAGTGGAATTAAGAAAATTTAAAACTGACAATGACATGAAAACAGAGGGCTAATCCTGGTTCTGATGTATTGATTTTAATACAATTACCTTAAATATGGCACTTGCACAATTCATCTGGAGCTCCTCGTGTTCACTACTCAGATTTTTCACTAGACTCTCAATCATGCCTTCTGTCCTTATTGCAAGTCTGTAACTTGGCTAAAAAAATAAATCACGATTTTAAAATCCTGCCTTATTAACAGTCTATAGGTTGCAATAATAATACAATGCTACAATTATAGGGTTTGATATTGAGAAGCCTTGTGCTTTATGTAAGCACAAGTCATCATTGCCTTGAAAATACTACTGATGGTTTCAGAGGTAAGCAAATACAGACATTCTCTGCAATGCTCTTCAAATCACCAGTAAAACGAGGAACTGCACTGCCTATCTTGTAGCTACTTGGTTTATGCAGAATGCAGAATATTCTGAAAGGTGCCCAGATTCCCTGCTCAGACCCAAGAAAGCAAAAGATGCTTCAGAATGGGATCAAGAAGTACCCACTCACTTCAATGAAAACCAGCAGCCAATACAACAGATCTATTCCTAAAACAAGGTTGGAAAATTATGTTCTTCAAATTAACTTTTTTTAGTGATATTTTCATCCAAATTTTAACCTACGGGCATTGTAACAGGGGATCATATTTTAAGTGGGGGAATCATCTATGAAAGAAATGCATTTAGTGTTCCTTCCAAGTCAGGCCATACAAGAAACCTTCAAAAACGACACCTTCTCAATATATACTTACTGAACCTAAAACCTGCCAGGCTTGTGTCTCATGGAACATGCATTAATTTGTGTAATTAAAGAAGCTAATTTTTAACAGTCCAAGTGTTTAATAATGTAAAATCTCTTTAAAAAGTATGTATTCGGTGATTCAAATTCACCAAGACAAATTACACACACTTTTTTATCTGAAATGCAATACACCTCAAGTTCTAATGAAGATAGAGAATCATAAACAAATAGAATAATTTAGGCTCGAAAAGACTTAAGGATCATCAAGCCCAAACATTATCCCAGCACTGCCAAGTTCACTGTTAAACTGCATCCCTTAGTGCCACCACTGCACATCTTTGAAGTAACTACAAGGATGGCCACTCAACTATTCCCCTGGGCAGTTCATTCCAGTGCTTGACAACTGTTTTGGCATAGAAATTTTTTCTAATATTCAATCTAAACCGTCCCTGATTCAACCTGAGGCAATTTCCTCTAATCCTACTGCTTGTTACTGGGGGAAGAGAACAACCCCACCTAGCTCCAACTTTCTTTCAGGTAATTGGAGTGAGTGATCAGGTCCCCTCTGAATCTCCTTCTCTCCAGGTTAAACACCCCCAGCTCCCTCAGCTGCTCCTCACCAGCCTGGTACTCCAGACCCTTCCCCAACTCCATTGTTGGAGTTCTTCTCTGGACACACTGCAGCATCTCCATGTTTGTCCTGAACTGAGGGACCCAGAATGGAACACAGGATTTGCGCAGTGCCTAGCACAGGAGGATGGTCCCTGCCCTGCTCCTGCTGGCCCCACTATTGCTGACACAGGCCAGGATGCCATTGGCCCTCTTGGCCACCTGGCACATGCTGGCTCATGTTCAGCTCTCCACGTCTTTTTCTGCCAGGCAGTTTTCCAGCCAGTCCTTCCCCAGCCTTTAGCACTTGCAGGGGTTGTTGTGACCCAAGCGTCACTTGCCTTGTTGAACCTTGTACCACTGGCCTTGGCACATGGATCCAGCCTGTCCAGATCCCTCTGCAGAGCCCTCCTGCTCTCCAGTAGATTGACACTCCCACCCCTGGTGTGTCTGCGAACACTGAGTATGTTGAGGGTGCCCTCAATCTCCTCAACCAGGTCATTCACAAAGACATTAAACAAAACCGTCCCACTACTCTAATCCCTGACGTGGCCATGGTGAAAAGTATTTGTATTAAAATTTAATAAACTGAATATACACAAAATTACAAAATGTGCCATGGAAATCTGTGGAAAAATCACTAATATTCCTTTCTTCTCTTTGCAATGGATCAGAGCCAATGCACAAAGACAATGTAAACAACTGTAAACCTTGGCCACACCTACACGTTAGTTTTGTAGAATTTAATGCATTAACCAGAACACAGCATCTTAGGTTGCCAAATCTGTAAAGTATGATGAAACAAACAAGAAAAAAAGGAAAGAGATTAAGACTTTAATTTATATATTTTTTTCTTTCATGTATTACTCCTAGCCTTTTAAATAAAAAATATGTGACTTTTACCTCAATCCAAGTTGTGATTTTCTCAAAACTGCTTTGATTACATAAAGCATCTACTTCCTGATGGGATAATCAACCTGATTTAAGTGACTGTAGAATGAAATCTTTCCTTTTAGTGGCGAATTTCTTTAATGCTTAGAAGTAACTTAGCTATGTGTGTTTACTCACCTCTGAGGCACATTCTTGTAGTGTCCCCACTATTGGGATTAAGATGCTTGTGTGGGAGCTCTTGAGCCATCTAGCTAGTAATGGAATGCCACCAGCTTTTCGGATTGCTTTCTTGTTTTTGCTGCTTTTGCTGCAGCTCCAGAGTGCCAAAGCCCCACAGCGTGCTGTCTCAGTGTCTTTGGCTTGGGATGATGACCCCATTGAAAGAGATTCCAACAGCTCAACCTAAAAAAATACCAACATCTTAATATCTACCGGAAACTCCGATATCATGCTGTTTTCTAATTATGGTAAACACTACAATTAATCATGTTTACAAGGCATTATGTATTTTTTGAACAAAAATATGCATTTGACAAGGGTTCGAATTTTAGTGTCTGCTTACCAATCTCTTAATTCCTCCATGCTGCCTTACTGTCGTTCGAGCTCGTTTAAATCTAGCAACATTGGCAATTGTTTCAGCTGCCAAACATTTTAGATTGGTATCTGGAGAGTCCAGTAATTTCACCATGATCTCTAAGCCTCCAAGATCTGCAATTGCATGTCTGATCAATGCATTTTGACTAATTTCCTTCAGGATTTTTAATGAACCAGTCTAAATAATGGGAAACAATAGAAGTTAAACATTTAGGTATACAAAAACATCAACATTATTTAAAATGATGGGTTATATAATTTCTTTATATTTAATCAGGAGAAAAGAAGGAAACTGAAAGGCAAAGACAGATGTCTTTCTAAAAAATCCTAACAAAACCAGAACTACAGAACCGAGAAATCAATTTTGTTTACACTCTGTAACTTTGAAACTCAAAAATATACTGCAATAGAAAAGCAAATATTCGTTGCTCTATTTGGCAAAGCTCATTACCTGACACTTAATTTCTTCTGTATCAAGTAAATTAATTAACACTTCAAGACATCCAGTGTCTTTGATAGCCAGCTGACACGTTTCTTGAGACAGATTGAAATCTCTCATTGAACACAGTGCAATTACAGTAGCTGTTGGATCACCTCCCTAAAATAAAGCAAATAATTAACAAATGTGTAAAGCACATTTAATATAAAACTCAATCACCTCTAGTTGTGCTAGTAAAATTACTACTAAAGAAGAAGCATGTTAGACTGTTTTGATTCTATGGTGTTCAGTAACACAAACATAGTAAGAAATTGAATTATTGATAAAGACTGTAAATGGCATAAAGATTCAAATGAGTGAATAGCTCAGCTGGAAAATTACTAACATGTCTTGCTGTGAATAGAAGAGATTGAATGTTTTTCTAAATGATAAGCTCTATTTCAGACACTGCTACTAAACTTAAAGAAAGAAAAAAAATCAAAAAACACAACACAGAAAGCTAAATCATATGACAGTGGACTCTTTTAAAGCTATATAATATAGGTTTACTGTTAATAAAATCAGGGATTATCTGACCTGCCTGGAAATTAGCAGAGCTGAGCTGTAGCTGCAACAGAAGCTGGAGTGAACATTGCCAGCTGATACTAATGTGGAAGTTACAACTTAGACTACCTAGTAAATCAAACTACAGCATCCACCTCCTGCATTCCAGGGAAGCTTTGGCTGCCATCCTGATGTGAACTATGCTGCTCAAGCTCATCTCTTTTAAGTCAGTTTTGAATCTGTACAGGATTTTTGGTCAACCCGTCCCAAAGGAAAGTGTTCTGCTAAACTGTGTACTGAGTAATGTTTGCTAATATAAAACTAATATAAAAATAATATATATTAATAAATAACTGATATAATATAAAACTAATATAAAACTGAGTTATGTTTGCTAATATAAAACAGGTAAATCTAACAAAACCATAAATTTTGAAGCTTATTTCTTAAATGTAAACAGAAACATTAAGACACAGATACAGTACAAAGGAATTTAAATTTAACATCTTCTTCAGGTTGTAGTAAAGGACCACGAGTGAGAAAACACATCCATAAAGAATGTCAAAGAACTGCTTCATAAAGTTTCAGACCAGTAGTTTACATCAGAAAACACAGTTCTGGTAATCAATGAAGTATATATTCATAGTTCTTCATAATTTTTACCTAAATTTCTTGTAACAGCAGATGCCACAAAATTTCCCTACAAAAGTGGTTAAATGTAAAGGTAATTTTTAAACATGTGTAACACCGTGTCCTACAGGAAGATGCCCAGAATTTTTCAAAACTATCTTTTTTAATCATCTTTATCATCGTGACTTCAGGAGAATGAAATGCATCTAGCTTTAATAATATATTTTCACCTACTTCGAAAAGATGTCCTTGAGTATAAAATAATGTAACAACTTCTCAAATGTTTTCCTAGAGAAATCAATTTATCCACACATATAAAACATTAATTTTAATTTTTTTTAAATCCCTACGATTACAAAACTATAGAGAATATTCTGCAGCTCAGAAAAACTAACAGCTGCCCTTTTATGAAATCTGTGGCCTTTTAACATAATTACACTTTGATATTTACTTTGCTTTGTCTGATAAAAAATTTGCAACAGGTGTTTTAAAGGAAAACTTGTCTTTTTTTTATTATTTTACATAACTGTAATAAGTATATTGCTAACCTGAAAAGTGATGTCTCTCCTCCTGAGGAGTGATTTCCTACAGTGAAACTGCATTTATACATAACATAGTAATCCATAATTCTCTTATCTTACATGTATAATGGTTTGCATATGATATTTAATATGGACCAGGTTTTTAAAAAATAAATAACTATTAATGTTCTTATACTGAATAAAAATACAACTGTATATAATATATACATATATATGCATTTTATTTTTTCAGCTTCAAAAATGAACACGCCATTTGAAGCGTTTTTAATGTAAAACCACAAGAAAATATTTTTCATATGTGCTGAAGCATCAGTTCTACAAAGTAAGAAATATTGCTGATGGTTTCAACAATTATTTTTTGTTTCTTGAAGTTATCATTACAGCAAGTCTTGCAGTAGTTACAACATAGATTTTAACATGCATGGAAATAGTTACCTCTCCATTAAGTTGACATAAAATCTGCATCATGTTGTTACACCATTTGAAATCTGATCTGTTGGAAGCAAAATAGACTCTACTGGCAGATCAACAGTCAATTTTAAGGCTTGAAATTAAACACAGACTTAGTTAAAAATGTGCCTTTCTTCCTAAATACTGGTATAGCACATATATCCATGAAAATAAACCAGTATCACTGTTACACTATCAGTAAAACATCTTCTTGCACTGTATGTGTAATGTCACTGTTACAATACTCAAGCTCACAACTGAGAACGACTGAGAACTACAGAACTACTGACAAGATCAAAAAATAATGAAAAGAAAAGAAAAACACAAGCAAATACAGATGCCACTCAAAGTGCAGTTACCAAGGAACACGCAAGTTCAAACCACCATTTTGTTTGACTTCTGTAATAATCAAGAGGAAAAACCCAGTTAGTCAACAGCAAGATTTCAACAAATGGAACCAAGAAATCAAAAGCATTAAGGGGTCTTTTTTATGGATTAACCTTTGCTATATTCTGCTAATGGTTACTAAATGTCTCTGACAGGGTAGAGAACACTGGCTAAGCTAAGGACAAAACTAGTCAGTAAGCACTTTGATAACTCAGATATTTTCATACTAGATAAGCTCAATGGAGTCTGCTCTATGGTACTGAGAGAAATGGCTGATGCCATGATTAGTTTGCAGAACTGCAGGAAGAAATCTGTTGTTAGCAGTAGAATACAACCCTGATATTATCTATCAATATCAAAGCATTGCCAAACAAAAAAAGCAAACTTTTCAGCGAGATATATAACTGGATTTGTAACTTGTAAGATATGAGAAATCCTCTTTCTTTGGTTTAGCACTGTTTAGATTTAAGTACTACATTCATTCTAGGTATTCTATTTTGAAAAAGATACTGAGAAAGTTGATAAAGACCAAAGGATGCCAAAATATCTCAAAATTATGATCTCCACAGAAAAATTGAAGGAAATAGAACTGTTTACTATGAAGAAGACAATAGAAAGGTAGTTTAAAGAACACCTTCAAAGCCAATCATCTGTTCTCCAGGTCCAGACAAGAAATAATGGGGTTTAAAGGCATCAGGGTTGATCTACACAAATCTCCATGACAGGAAAGAAAAGGTAGAGAAATATTTGTCCAGAAGACACGCAAAGAATTGCTGTTTCAGAGGCAAGCAGATGGAGCCAATGACTTCCTACATTCTGCTCTAGTCCTATTTTCTGTTATTTACTATAATAAAATTTCATAAATAATAAACAATTTTGATATTTATTTATTTTCTTCAAAATATAATTAACCCATAATATATAATAAAATATACAGGCTTAAGTTTCAATAGCACACGTCCAATCCCAGTTAAATCATTCCTAGTCCATACAAAGCTTTCATTTTTGAACTGATGATGTCAGTTCAGCAGGCTAGGAAAAAAGATACAAAATTTACTCCAGAGTCAACCCTTTCAACTGAAACCTAAAGGCATTATAGAAGTACAAGCAATAAAAGTATGAACAAGATTATAAAGAACATTATTCCAAATGTGTTGCCCAATTTGTAGAAAAATGATAATACATGACTGGAAATACATAAACATTACAATCAAGTTACTGGGCATTTCAGTTTCCCAAGACAAAGCAAAATTAAATAAAATGAAAATAATATCGTTTTTGGCTCATAAATATCTCTATAAATACAGTACCTATTTGAAGGGTGTTTTATAAATTTATTTAATTCACTTTAGGTTTAGAGTGAACATGACTGAATGCTACCAGGAAATGAAATATTGTTTTACACTGCAAGGCAATGTCAAAGATGGGGGGTTTTTACTGTTTAGACCAATAGCTGGAATTTATTTATTATTATATATAATTATCAATAATTACAATTAATTTTTTTTATTATTTATGATTTATTTTGCCAGTGTAAAACTCTATTTTCTCTACTGTATTAAGAAAATCTTCAATAGGTAGTTAAATGTCTGTAATAACAAGCCTATGGCTGAATAACAGGAAAAAAATTGCTGTTTGTGGGCAGTTTTGTCATTCTTCTGTATAATATCCCAGTATTGACTGAATGTATATATAAACTGAATGGCAATTACAATATACTTGACAAAATTAAGATCAAACATACCAAATCAATATATTTTTTAAAATACTGAACAAACAAAATAGCATAATGTGATAGCCCAAAAAAAGAAGGTCAAATGAATGTTTTAACAGACTTTTAAAATTAAAATTCATTAATGGAACTCCTCTCTCTCTTAGGGAGAAAAACCCAAAACATTGTTTAATTGGAATCCCAACCCAAAGTAATACTGTAATTTTTATAAAACAAGAAATCTGAAACAAATACTAAAGTATGAAACAGAATTCTTAGTTTAATAGTTTGTGACTTTTTTAATCTTCTGTTGAACTTTACTCTCTCAACTCACAGAGAAAATTTAGTAATTTTCTGCTAGAAAATACTTTAACATGTAAATAAATTTCAATAAAGCTTAATGAAAGACTGAGTATTCCAGTATAAAATACACAATATGCATCAGCAAGGCAACTTTTCTATGCTAGTGAATCTCTAAACACTCTGAGTTTTGTCACGGTTTAAATACTAGTTCCAATTTTTCATCTTAGTTTATAAAACATACAAGCTGCAACTTGTTAAGACATGAGTTATGGACAAGTATAACTGAGTTATGGAATAATTCCCTGACCCACTTCCTGAATCTTCTGGCGTTCTTTAGCTCCAGCCTGGCAGTATGCACACCATACAGATTAATATAAGTAAAGCCAGTGGAAAATCACAGGCATCACAATGTTTCAAAACATTCACACTGGACTACAACAATGCACAGAAGCTGCACTGTTTCAGCTGCAGATTTATACCTTGACCCTGACCCTACACAGGGGCAGAAGTGACATATATGTCACAACCCAGATACAGAGAGTTTAGATTGTCATATTTTATGAAACTGAAAATAAATGTATTTCCAAATAAAAGAATGTCTATTATTTTCTGTGTGAACCAGGAGGTTTTGTTAGGCAAGCACTGATTCCCTCTTGGAAACTCTTCCAAGACATGTACCTATTCTATTAGCTTCCCTTTTCTGATTCACAGAAATTGGATTCTGCTATAGAGAAGGTAAAAGTCTAACAGTTCATGTGCAAACACATGAACTTTTACTTCCTTGGACTGGGAATAATAGAATATTTTCCTAGTAACTTCTTAAACCTCACACTTGGAAAGAAGTGAAATGGTAACCCCAAAACCACAGAAAACCTGGCCAAGATAACATATAATATCTTAACAATGCAATTTTATCCTCTACTCCATTGTGAATTTTTCAGTTTAAGAGTGTATTTCTTCCCCAGATGCATCTGTACAATTTTGTAAGGATACCTCATCTGAGGAAAATAAAGCATATATGTGTTTTAAAGGAACATGTAGAAACTAGGGGCAAATAGGATTGAATGAGAAAGGGAAAAGGGTCTAGGATTAAATTTTAAAAAAGAAAAAATCCCTACACAAACAGGACTACTGTTAACAGTAATTTAGCACTGCAAACCCTGACTGGAGACTTGGAGATGAGGTATTTGCTGTCCATAACACAGATGTGCTACTGACCTTGTGTGACAGTGTCGGACCTGCCTAAGCAATTCTGACTTTGCCAAGTACTTGGCTCAGAAAGAGGATAAAAGCCTTAATGCTATTACAGCCATTTAAATGTTATGTATCCAACCAATTTAGGAAACCAGTGGATGTGAATCTGAGGAGAAAAGTTAATGAGGTTGAACTAGGAAGGACTGTTGCCTCTGCAGACTGCTGGAGAGCCTGAGTAGTGCTGAAGCTTTCTAAGCACTGAACAGACAGAAGAGGCAGTGTCATTTGAAACTAGCCAAAAAAAAAAAAATTTGCAAGAAAAACAAAATTATAGCAATAGTTTATGAAAAACTAAGAGACAGGTGTTCTCTGGAGAAATAAAACAAACTTAGAAACAGGGCTTAGTGAGAGCATAGGAAAAGCAAATATGGGTGAAGGCATGGCTGAAGCACAGGCGAGCTTCTGGAATAACAGTGTGTAGAGTGAGCTGTGATTAAATTCAGCCTAGACCAATGTGGAAGACTTAAAAACAACACAGAATGTTGCTCTCACTACTTAAAACTCTTGCTACCTTTCAGACACAATCACATTCTAATTATTTAGGAAACAATAATTTGATTATTTACTTTATGAATATAAAATATAAAGTCAGACTGAGAAAACAGTGGCACTTTACAACTATCTTAGAGGTACTCCAGTTATGGTGTCAAAACCATAGCTCAGTAATTTCATTACCTGCTTTCACCACAGAATATAATCCTGCAGAAAGAGGAGAATCACACTTCAGTTATTTTACATTTTCCTCAGTCCTTTATTTGTCATCTACCATCTCTTCTTTCCCCTTTTTAACTGAATTTTGTTTACTTTTTCCTTTTGTTTCTAGATTATCTTTTATCTCAGCAGCTATTAAACTTGAAGGAATGTGTGACCCTGTGAACATTAATTAAACCTTCACTACACAGAAATTCATCAGAGTTGGTATTGGTGTTAATGGTCAAAATTCAACTGGTTGTTATGAATTTTATATATCTCTTGGGATGAAGAATGATTGTATGGTATTTTGAGGAGGGAGCTATTCCAGTGCTTCAAAGTTGCCAATTATAATAATAACTTGCAAGTTCACCATTTGCCAAATATTTCCTACCTAGTAAAGTTATCATAAAAATATTTCTTTTTCATAATCAGCACTATCTAGGTTGTTAGAAAATACGTATCTTAACTATAAACTGAATTTTTGACATATTTTTATTTCCTTTTTTTCCCCAGTAATCACATTCTTTACTGAATTTTAAAATAAAATCATCACTAGTACTGGAAGACTAGTACAGCAGAGAGTGATATGAAGGCTGACAGGTTTGCCATGGTTGAGCATTGAGCCAAACGTGCCAGGAAACACTAGCAGGTAGCACACAATTATGTCACATATATTGGGTATCTTCTGAAAAATAACAGTCTTAGCGAAACAACAACAAAATTTATTTTTCTTCTTTACCTTTCCATCCTGCTGAAAACCTCCTTCAGATTACCCCACCATATACTTTCATAAGGAAGGGAAAATATTTGTTGTTAGACATTTTACTAAGAAGGTGAGTTTGTCGAAGTGGTCAGTCCTGAAAAAGGGCCTTACACAAAGTCACTACATGTACAAAAATATTTTACATGCACTTACATATGCTTATGATGTATTTACTAGCTAAAACATAATCTTGGGCAAGTCTTTCCAATAAGATATTATAAAGAAAAAAAATATTTCGCTCTTATCCACAGACTGTAGAAAAAGCTTTGATGTGCAATATGTGTCCTACACAGATTAGAGACTTTCACTCCTGTCATTAGATCCTAACATTTGCATCTATCATACATACAGGGCCATATTTAAAGACTATGGGAAGGTCCATAAACAGGACCATAAACAACAGAGATTTTAGACATTTCACTTGAAACAACTAGTGTTTGTAGACCCATTTTATTCCTTAGGGTGGGATGCTCATGTCTTTTTCGGAGGTCCTGCACTTTGGAATAAAATAGAATTACTTTCCTTCTAATCCCAAAATGCAATTGATTTCTTAATACATGGCTCATGAAACTGATTTAAATTTTTATAATGAGCACTAGTGTAATCTGAATAATATGGAATGTTTCCAATACCATTACAACTTAGCAAAACTACACTTTTCCATGATGCAGTTCAAAAACACTGTCTGTCCTCTATTGCATGTAAATTTTGAGAAAAATCTACGAACCACATCAATGTCTTCACAAGTGCTGTAAATTTATAACTGGTTCTTATAAAAGAGTTGCTGTATACATCAGCTGCTAAACCACACAATTCTCATTTGGACATGGGCACCTGGGAGCTGCTGCTCACTGCCACGCTCAGGGAAGATCCTGGCTCCTGTGCCAGGATACCCTAACCATAGCCTTTCTCCTGGGCCTGGCACAGGGCACAAGCAGCTGGGGAGAGACAGATTCGCCCATCTATGATTCCAAAGTAGAAAAGAAATACTATGTTGTTCTGGGAATGAGGTCTTTTACACTGGAGTAATTCCAAACAGATATGAAATTAAAGGATATATTACATGAAGTGTGAGATTTGACTGGTTTCACTAGCATAATCCTGAAATACAGCCAAAAGCAGAATGACTTTCCACATAAGAAACTGAAGAATGAATTCTGTGACTGACACGGTCCTGCAGAACTCTATTCATCCTCATCCTGGCTAGGTGTACATCTAAATCACACCTGGACAGGGAACCAAAGTCAAACAGCAGAAGGGCTTAAGGGATTAAATATTTATTCTGGATATTGGCGTTATTCCTGGCACAGTCACCAGCCCATTTCATATATCAGCATCTCAGTTTTATCAAAAAACTGGCAATAGTCAGTGCTCAGCTGTGGGCAGCACAAAGCCCAGCTCTCACCATTTTCTTTCCTTTTTTTCTTTTTCTCTTTTTTTTTTCTTTCATTTTTCTTTTTTTTTTTTCCACTGAACAGCCCAAGATCTGCCACAAATAAGATTCTGCACTTCTACCTGATGTTCCCCGTTTCTAGTAAAAGGGTAATTGGTAAAGATGACCCCTTCATCCCACTCCTAAAAGTTTTCAGATGTAAAATGCAGTCCTTCCCCTAGAACTGCAATTCTTCAGAAGTACCAATTTAATAAATAATGTCAAATCTGAAGTTGGCTGGGTGAATCTCACCGTTAAAAACATCAACAGGCACCTCATTCCCATTTTATCTACTCTGGCCCCAAAGGATGCCTAACACAAGGCCATCACCAAGCTCACTGGTGTGTTTTGCTGCTCATCGTGTTGATGGGGAAGCACGGCAGGAACACGCATGCTCCATCTCCTGCTTCACAGCTCTGGGAAGCTCGAAGGTAGGACAGGGAGCCAGACCACAGAAGCAGCTGCTTCCCAGCGGAACAATTCCAACATGGATACTCTTTCCCAGAAAGGAAAGGGAGTGGAGAAGGGCAAAAAGTCAGAAGGGAATTTCCCCAGCACTGGAATTTTCTCTCCATGAAGAGGAATACAAGTACAGAGCTTACAGGCACAATTTGCATGATCTTGCAAGTTTGCTTTTTACAAATAGCAACCGTCTTTTTAACATTTAATGACAATCTAACATTATATAAAAAACTAGATATCTTTCAGATTTTATGGGAGTTTTTCATTTGCAAATTGATCTTTTATAGTCTTGCTGAATTGTGATTAACTTAAGCAGACATTCAAAAAATCATTTCATCTACAAATGATTGCATTTTCTTGGTATCTCAATTAACTATTATTTAAGGCATTTTATTAATTTTTTCAGATGGGCAAACAACACAAGCCCTTAGAAATTTGTGCTTTTATATAAATATGCTTGTAGATACTTAAATAACACAGTCATAAATATATTTTCTTACATTGCATGTGTCATGAACACTTGCCTACATGAACAACAAGAATGCCAAAAAATCTCCCAAGTCTGGCCAGAAGTGCAATATTTATACTTGAATTAAAATGAATTCCATGTGCAAGCTAAAGTAGCACTCCATCAATAAAACATTTCAACCACTGTCTGTGGTATGGCACTGAGGCATCTCTTTTCAGCTTTATCTGACACTAGGGAGTTCTTGCTTTATGCAGCTAAGAATGAACACAGAACTATTTTAAGTATATCTTCAAATAGTTAGTTTAATTTACGTCTAACTTAACTATTGGAAGACTCAGGTGTGCATTAATATATAAAGAAGTATATACATGAACTTTCACAACAAAACTTTTTTCATATTACTGATTTTTATATATATATAGATATTTTATATAATAAAATAGATACTGTACTCACTATCTGATCAAAAATTCTACCCTGTCATTTCCTATTCTAAATCATTATGTAATTTTTTCTGTTGATGGCTGGAACAAAATATAGTCAATTTCTAAAACAGAGGTGCATGAAAAATATACTTGACTATTTGTCATTCTCACTCTTCTTTTGTTTTATTCAAATGTAAATATGAATTTCAATATTGATTTAAGTTCAGTACTAAAATCTAAACATGACTGTATGAAGGATCTAGAGAGGAAAGGGAGTTTGAGAATTAAGTAACCAGGAGAGAAGAGCCTTTTCAGTAAAGAGGGTGGTACATAAACGGGCCAATTAAAAGATTAGTGGGAATTCATCAACAGTAATGAATCTCAAGTATCTTCTCCAGGAGGACCTTGGGTCTTTACTAAAAAGTAACATGG
>VWZN01007392.1:79298-119986 GCA_013396955.1 Regulus satrapa
CCACCATGTCAACTAAACCACACTACCTAGGGCCACATCCAGTCATTCCTTGACCACCTCCAAGGATGGTGACTCCAACCACTTCCCTGGGCAGCCCATTCCAATGCCTAACCACCCTTTCAGTGAAAAATTCTTCCTGATGTCCATCCTGAACCTTGCCTGGCACATCTTGAGGCCATGTCCTTTTGTCACATCTCTGGTGACCTGGGAGAAGAGGCTGCTCCCCACTTGGTTACAACCTCCTTTTAAGCAGTTGGAAGGAGTGATCAGATCACCCCTGAGCCTCCTTTTCTCCAGGCTAAACAAGTCCAGCTCCCACAGCTGCTCCTCATATGCCTTGCTCTTTCTGCTACACCAAAAGCCAGCACCATCATCTTATCTGTCAGATGTGTACACTCTGTAGTTGCACTCAAAAAAACAAATAAGCCAGCGCTTTTATTAGCAACTTAACAGAACATAAATTCCAGCACAAACTTGTAAAGGAACTTCTCCTGAGGGAAAAACATAATTAGAGTTTTCCAGAATAGTAAAGGGTTGTTGGGTTTTTGATCTGTTTCAGCCATATTCAGAATTCTAACTATCTATATTTATAGGTTCCAAAAGATTTTCATCAAGTCTGTGTAAAAACGGGTTTTTGGTTTGTTTTAGAAGATGCCTGTTTATCACACATTTTCTCATCCACTAAAGCATCTATCCAGACACAAGACCATGTTAGAATTATTTCAGACATGTATTAATCACAGTTGATGAAAGACTTTAGGCAACTATTCAGTTTTAATAAAAACTCTTGAAAGTTATTATCCACATAAAGAAATCTATTGGAAAGTTCCATACAAAAAGCAAAAGAGAAACCCAATAATTAATAAAGAGATTATGCCATCTTACGTTTTAAATAACACTGAACAGATGGTTTAATCTAAAGGGCTGTATAAGCCAAAAATAGCAGATTAAAAAGAAAGTGCGTGATAGGAAAGTCCACAGTTCCAGGATTTGAAAACACTACCCTGCAGGGCTACACTAAAATATAGTGAAAGTGGAAAGGATAAGGAACTGGTCTGGTCTCCTCAAATGTAATGTTTTTTATACAGGCGATCAAAGTTTACTTACTTTTACATATTTTGCAAGTTTCTGGATTCCCCAGTATTCTGCTGACAAATCGGTGCTTCCTTCCTGACGACGTACAGGCTGTTCTTCTTCATCAGTCTCTGAGGAACTTTCACCAACATCTTCAAGGCTACTTGATACTTTACTAAAAATAAATAAAAAGAATCACCAATTTCAAATTTCAACTATAATACAGACAAGCATATTTCCAACAGGTATGACAACACTGCCTAATAACTAGAAAAATGCAAATGACATTACCAAATGGTAAGTATAGTGATCATTACTGTAGATATGGAAAATAAAAGTGAAAAAATTGAGGGAGGAAAGATAAGTCAACCATACCATTTTGAAGTTTCTTGAATTTTAACCGTTTTGGATTTGCCACTGCCTTTCTTTTTTGTAGTCTGAGGTACAGTACTACTTTTCCCATCTTCTTCAGAGTCTTTTTTTGGAACCTTGACACTACTGGGTTTGGGTTTATTTAAAAAGAAAAGAACACAGAAATTATTTTTTTCTGGAATATTCTTCAGCATACGTGATTTAGAGAACTTTGTCCATATATTAACAGTTTTGGATGAATGGAGAGTTCAATGAATGTCTCTGATTGCTTTCTGAACTAATACAAACAAATTAATTTACTATCTTCTGGCAAAGAATGTGAGTGCTTAGCTATGTGGTGTATGAAGACATCTCTCACTTTGTTCTGAACGGATCTCACTGGTTCATTTTCATTTGATGCCTTTATTTTTGTCCTGGAACAGACAGTGACTCTCTGTTCCCTATTTACCATTCCCATACATGAGTTTCTGTATCTTTCTTCTTCTCCTCTACTCATCTTATTTCTAGACAGTTTTGGTCCGCCTAGTTCTTCCACCCACTTAGATGTTCCACAGCTTTGATCATGCTGAATACAATATATATTACTTTCTCTGTATTAAAAAAAAACCTCCTAATTCTAGCTGGCCACAATCTCTGGTGCTTTTTTTTTGTCCCGAAATGACAATGTTGTGAAAACAAAATGTCTTTTTGAGCCTGAGCTGGCCACTCTATCACAGTCAAAAGAAAAAAAAGAGAATTACTTACGGTTGCAGTCAATTTCATTACATAAAGACTTTAACAATAACTGTGGAAAACAGATAGCTCTTGCTCTGGAAAGCCAATTTCTTTCTAACTGATAACTACAGGTCACATCCAAAATCTCTTAAAATATTTCTTGTAAGTTGTTAAATTGGTAGAGTTGAGAAGGATACTATTTTCTGTAGAATGACATTGAAATGCTTTTCTGCACACCTTCTTCTTCCACTAACACAAAATCAGGAAACATAAAATCAAAATAGTTCTGATTTCAGGAGACAAATCCAACAATAGTCAATATATGTATACTCTATTTTGGGTGTTCAGACCTTGAGATCATCTTATCAGGGATTACCATGGCTAAGCAGAGCTAGAGAAGTAGCTCATATAAAACAAAATCATTACAAAGTTGCAGTAACAAGAGTCATTCTGATTTTCCATCCTGGACCTCTTTTACCTCCTTCAAAAAGTGTGGTTTGGATCAGGTTTTCTAATCAGCCTTGCTTTAAAAGGCATTTTACACCAAAAAGATGGTATCACAGTCCTGGAGCACCAGTACTGCAGGTGATTGCAAGTTCTTTCCCTGCCTTGCTGTGGAAATGATGTAACAACATCGAAGTTGTCACAATACAGAAAAAACCTGAGAACTCTCTTTGGTACTCCAAACTCTCTCCTTAGAAATTAAAATGTAGTAAGCTTGGTTTTATTCCTTCTAACTTAAGACAATAATGGAAACCTGCAACGTGCAGCCCTATCATTAGCACAGTTTAGAGAGATCTATAGGCAAATTCAATTTTAAAGATAACCACTTATCTTTGGGAAGCACAAAGTCCACTGCCTTTCCACTCCATACACGGTTTTAACATTTGGCCAGTGGATCTCACTGAAGAACTTTTTCCTTTCCCACGAACAGTGAATCTTCTAAAACCACGAAGGCTCTGCGATGGGCCAAAAAACTCAGCATTTTCCACATGCTGATAATTCTTCTCATGTGCTGGTTCTTTAAAAAACCTATATTCCTAATAAAAGGAGGTATTGTTTGTCGCTCATATTGCTATATGAATAATGAATATTAAAACAGAAAGTTATAAGCACAATTCTAGGACTCTGTGCTTAACAATTGTATGCATTAAACATAGAATTAGATTCTAAGCACAAATTTATATCGTCTTTAAAAGAACAAAACATTAATTTGGAAAGTATCAGTTATCATGTGCAAGTTGAAAGTTTTTAAGTAAATCAAGTTGGTAAATTTGGAACTTCCAGAACATTCTTGAATATCTGGTGTTGTTTGATTTCTAATATATCAAAAAATCTGTGACACGAGCACTTTTATAGAACATACGTCCAAATGAGTTTTAAGATTTAAAATTGCAAAGTCAGCCATTCTGCTTTCAATGGATCATTTACATAAAAACCATTTTCCTGCATAGAGGATTTACGAAAAATTCCCACAAAAAGTAATGAATATAAAACTGAAAACAGGCTACCATAAACTGCTAGACTTCAGTTCCAAGTAATTTAATTTGATATAGTTCAGCATTAATATAAACACATTCCATTTAAGTTTTTCATCTTCTGTCTCTCAGGACAAAACACTGTTGAACAAGTCCCACACAAGAACGGAGCTGAGTGGCACCTACCAATCCTTCAGCTGTCAGTGTCTAGCACCATGGCTGATCAATAACATACAGAACAGAAAGGACTGTTGTCAACTCTTATTCTCCACTGGAACACATTCAACTTTTACAGGAAAGTCAACATGCGATCGTTACTTATTATTATTGTTATTGTTATTGCAGCTGTCAGTACCAGATAGGTGAAGCCATTCCCCTGTGGGCCTGATCCAAGGCACTTCTAAGGAGACTGTCACAGCACGGTCGGTTTTCGGCTGCTCCCTGATGAGAATCGGCTGCTGAAGCCTTGCCAACTCAAGTGTCTAATTCCAAACTAACTCATGCTAATGCTCTCATTCTGAAAATGTACTCTAGACAAGACAATTTAGCACATGATAAACTGGATAAATCACGGGGGGAATTGCTGCTGTAGCTTGATCAGCTAAGTGTACTTTAAAAAGTATGCACTATATGCCAACACAGCAATTCTGAACGTTAGCTTAAACAAGGACAGGCAAGATATTAGAAAAGTTAATTGGTTTTGCAATACATGTGTATGTGATGAGCTTTTTAAACCTCTCTTCTCCTCAGAAAATAAATCAAAACTATTTCACTCATATTTTGCTTTATTTAGGCGAACTTGGAAATACAGCTTTTCTCTGTATTTCATAGTTCTAGAGCAAAGATTTTCCCTCAGGTACAAATGCTCTGCAGCTCCACAGTATTAACTTGTTTAAATTCTAGTTTTAGAAAGCAGAATGTACTAAACCAGCTCTTCAGCAGGGCAAGATGATATGAAACTCCTAAACCATTAAACAGGTATAATGTATACTCTTCTGTATAAATAAATAAACTTATTACACAGCCAGGGAATAATGAGTGTGTGATTTACATGAAAATTGAAGGAAAACAGGGTAAATTCTGTTTATTTGCTCTTATTTAGTAAGGGTAACTTATCAAGTGCAACTTAAAAGTTACAATATATTCATAAGGGCAGAAAACTAGTCAATAAAGGCATGTTACTATAAATAGTAAAATTATTCTATATTAACATTTTGGTGTAGATCTGAAAAAATGGTAAAATTTTACCATATTTTACCTCTCATGATCATCAAATGAAGCCAAATCACTGCAAATAAATTAAACCAATGACTAAAAACATCCATATATTGTCCTATTTATGAACTGTAAAATAATACATAGGTATAACATTCAAAAAGTTCTTGCCTATGAGATAAATAAAAAAATCTGGAAGTTAATACCCTTTCAAACAGAACAACCCACAAATCTAATTCCAATAGTGTTAATATAAGCTACTGTATTTATGTGTATGACTTGGAATGCTCTCTTCTTTGGAAACTGTCAAATACCTGTATCTCAAAAAAAAAAAAAAAAATCAGCCCTACACCCCAGAAAATCAGAATCAGAGAATAAGGAAATGTCACTGTTAATTACTTCATTCTTGAAATAATTAAAAATGCTTATAAATAGCTACCATGAAACTCTTGACAGGTTTTGGCCTGTAAGGAATTTTGCCACCAAGTTATCTGTTAAGACCCCACCAAAAATCTAAAAAAACCCCAGTTTTACCAGGAACAAGGAAACAACTAATTATACCAATAATACAAATTGTATTGGTACTGTGTGATTCTAGCTAGTATAGAGCTCTAAATAAAAGCCCAAACACTTGCATTTACAGTGTCTGAAGCAAGTGTGTAAGCTGGATACTTCACTCTCAGCTCTGATATTTAAATCAGGCAGTTCTCATAAAAAAAGTTGAGCAATTATTTGTGTTTGGGTTACAAAGAATGAAAATAAAAATTTAAGTGGTTTTCATCACAGAAAAATATTGTAATAAAAAGCTGACCTTTTCCATGCAGATATCATATTTTCCTGCTTTAACATTTCCACTGCTCCATAAAGAACAAGACCAGAAGGCAGACAAAACATTTCATAAAAAATTAGAAGCTGACCTCACACGTTGGATCAAACCCCACCAAAAGGTAAGATAGAACAACAAATGAAATGCTGTACTACTTCCTATTTACAAAAGAATCATATTTTCTAGAAACTGAAACAAATATTAACTTTAAAAAACACTCCATTCTTTAAAATTCTTCATTTAATCATAGATTTATCTTTGATAAAGAACATAAACCTTCAGCCAGGTTTACAATAGAATTCTTACCATTGTAGCATTTGTACAAAGAAGTACACCAAATATCAATAAATACATACCTGTTTTGCCATATTTTCTACAAATCTAGGTGATCTCTCCCTTAAAAATGTGACTATGTCTTTATATAGCTCACTTTTTCTTTCGTAGTCAATATCTTTACCCTTTAGCTGGCCCTTAAAAAAAGAATACATTTAAAATTGTTAATAGTTTTGCCTTACACAGGTAATTTAATTTGCATCATAAAACAGTGCAAAAGAGCACCAACACCATATTGTAAGGTATTAGATGAAGAAGTCTCATGCTCAGAAGAGTCAACCAAAATTCAAAAAGGTTTTGTAAAGACGCATGGATCAACTCCATGGACCCCAACAGATTATCAAGACCTTACACAGGATTTTGCAGGCAATAACCATCAGTTAATTGTACCCTGTGCAGTTCCACTGAAAAGAATTTATGGCTTATGGCAAACAATCAAGCAAATATGAGCTTCCTTTGCAGTATGGCAGATGTCTGAAAGGCACAGAAAATAACGTGACCCGGCTGCCTGAGCTTTATGAGCCTCTTCTATTAAAAATGTGCCAAGTCAAAATTTCCCTGGATTTTTCAACTCTTAGGAAATCAATTTGTGAAGTTACGCCTGACAGACATCAGTCTCTCTTCAAAATGAATGTAAGAGCTCTGGTCAGTACTTAACACATGTAAGGGTCTAAACAAAACCCACCCAAGAGGAAGAAGGCAGCCAAAATGAAAAGAAGGAGGAAAGAGAGAAGTAATTTCTAAAAACCTTCTGCTGAAAGAAGGAACTGCTTATCATTTATGAAATGACCAAAGCAGCTCTACTAGCCCCACATAATAATACTGCACCTCAGATCAAGAGCAATGAGGCCCTAGAGAGGCATCGAGTCCCACAGTACCTTTAAATAGGAATAGTGTAGAGAACTGTAATTTAAAGGCTAATCAAACACTGCTAGCAAAGACTGCAGAATACACTCCTAGTGTAAGACTTATAGAAAAGGCACTAAAAACATATGGGAAAACCAGCATACATTTATTACTGTGGCTTTTCCTTCTGTACCAAAACACTAGCTCTGCAGGCCTTACAGCCCCAATACAGCTACCCTAAACATGACTGAGTTTTGATTCTGGCACATAAAAATATTCATTACTCAATGGTATCCTTTATTATTACTTACTCCATTTAAAAACACTCCCGCCGTGCTGCAAGTGATATACAAAGGATCTGTGTCATGGGGTTTGATGACTAAATAACAAATTTCTCCATGCACTTGTCTCCAGGGAGGAGCTCGGCATCCATTAGAAAACATGTAATCTGCAATCAATTAGCATTAGTGTTTGCATCCAGTTTAAAAATATTTTAATAGTTATGCTTGATGATTAATATTACACATATGCAAATCAAAGTCAAAAAACAAAACCCTGCTCTTAAGAATTCATACTGTTAAGTATTAATCATCCAAAACTCTGTGACCCATGGTCCAATCCAACCAAGAACTATAACTGTGCTTAGCACTTTTCAGGATCAGATTAATTTCTCTCCCTCTGCTTCCATTGAAAGTATTCATACAATTGGGAGATTATTTCTGTATGTAAAGGCTGAGGAATGCCATTGTATAATGGAAAATATGTTTTATTTTACATTATAAATTTAAGGTAGAAATAAACACTTCAAACGTATTATTGAAATTAATTCAGAAAATTTCACACAGAATTCAAGAATTTTAATAAAGGTCTATCTAAATGTGAGATATGATCAGATTTGTACCTGACGTATATTCCAGTGATTCCAGTACAGTATCTTCTCCTTGTCCTGAGAAATTCTTGAGAAGATTCACTTCATTATTTACAGCAGCTGGATTTAGTCTTATATCTCTGCAATTAATAGAAAATGGTCCAATATGTATTTATCCAAAAGAATGCACTCAGAGAACTGAAGAGAATATGACTCAATTTCTTTTCCTTTACAATGTCTTAGAAGCAACAAAAATATGAAAATGGATTTTCTTCCATCTTCTTAATTTTATCTAGAGATTAGGGATATTGTAGTTCTATACCTAATGCAAAGTCCTTGTAACTGTGAAACCGACTCAATGTAACACTTAATACAGTTCCCTGAAGAAGTAAACAGTTCCTTGAAAGTACTTCACTGTGACTTTGTTGTTAGCACAAATGACTTCAATTTGCTAACAAAATGCAAAACACATGAAATAAACCCCCCACACTTGTGGGTACACACTTGCATACCCACACCCTGAGAAAAAACTACAGAAAAAAATGGTTTACGATCAACTTAGTGAACAGTGAAAGTTATTTCAATAAAATTCTTTGTCACACCAATAACACTTGCTGTGGGTTGAAACCAATCTGATATAACAATAGAACAAAAAAAAAAATCACTGTCTCAGATGCTTAACTTCTATTTGAGATGCACTTACTGTGAAATCTGTTTCAAAGAGCTATTAAGAAGTTGCAAATCCATCTGATGAAGAAGAAGAATGATTTTCATTTTCAATTCTGTTTCAAGATCAGGTCCTTTTTTCACTTTGTCAAATAAATGCAAGATGGACATGTCTTCTCCTTCAACAGTCCCATATTCAGGGCCAAGAATTTTCACTATAGGATCTCTGTTAGCTGTAAACATAAAACAGAATCATGTTGTACTGCTATGTTTTAAATGAACAGGTAAGAAAGAACTCTTTTTATTTCAATTGCTCAATGATTTTGAGGCTATTAATTTACAATAAAAAGTTTATAATGGGCATAGCTATTCATCGAACAGTACTTTATGATGTATTCTTTCTTATCACTCTACTGTAATTTAAATGTACTGTTAAGACTATGAAACTATGAAGAACAAAAATATCTTTTTCTTAACAAACATACTGCTTTTCAAAGCAAAGATTACGATTCATTTAACCAAGGGGTGGATATTAAATAGTTCCCTTTGTCAACAGTCCCCTTATCCAAAAATATGCCTGGCTGAATTCCAAAGCAGGAAATCAGTGGGCTTAACTCACAGAAAATTGATCATTTTGGAAATACTATTTAGTGTTAAGAACATCTTTAAGCTTTTCTAGCAGCATTCCCAATGGCCCCATTACTTTCCCAGCTATGCCAGCTGTTCTTCTTGGTAAACAGTGACATAACTGCATATCAATGTGTTTTACAAGACCATTTTGGTCTGTTCCTGCAAATAAAGTCCCATGCATCTGTGAATGGCTCTGCATGATACACTGTCCATATTATTCTTCCCTAATACTCATGGTTGATCAGTGACAGGGCCCATGATTAAATGGCTCTGGAACTGGGTCCAATATGAGCATTTATATTTTATTAAGGCAGATGCAATTTCTACTAATATTATCAAAGAATATCATTCTGATTTCTTCTACCTCCAGGCAGGAGAAGGATACCCAGTTTAGCATATCAAGCTTGAAAATGCAGGACTTGAAGATGTCACAGTGGAAATTCTCATACCCATATTTTTCAGCCATTGTGAGAAGAATTTTGGAAGTGCTCACAGTGAACCTTGTACAGGTAAGAATTGCCTTAAGCATATTGTTTTTCCTTTGGCTATCTTTAAAGAATGCAACACTTTAAAGAAGTATTAAACTACATATACAGGAAAACTGGTTATTAACCTCAAATAAAACCTTCCTTTTTCTTCCAAAACTTAAGACTAAGTTGCTATTGCTGTTGCAATAGCTGGGATATTACTCAGTACACATGATTTTTTATAAGAGATTCAACAGTTTTATTTTAAATTTATTCTAAATTTCTGGGTTATTAATTTCTGTGTAAATAAAAGAAAAAAAAGAGAAAGTCCATTATGTTCTGGGATCAGAACTTTGAGGCACCTTCATGAATTAACATCTCATATACTTAAAACAAAGGCATACCTTCCTTTCTGAACATTTCATAAACATGAATTGAAGAACATATATACTTCCTAAGAAAGAGAAGAGATGAAAAAAACAAAGAGAGAAAACCTTCAAGGCATGCCTGTGCTTCCTTTAACTTTTTTTCCATGGCAACTTGTAGCAAACGGGACAGCTGGTCAAAACTGCGAACTCTGAGAGTTGATGCTGAGAGGATAAGCAGTGGTTGGCCATCTTTATCTCTGGCTTCAGACTGAACAGTTGCTTCACTAGAAAAAACAAATTATATCTTCCTAAAATAAGAACTTTAATAGAGAAGAATCTTGAATGTTATTCAAGCATCACACGATAATGCACAATTCACAATTTCTTTAAACTCTGTTTCAGAAAACTGCCAGAAAACCAATTTATTCATAGCACATCAGCAGGTAGGTCCAAAGGATCCTGTGACTCCATGGGAAGCTCACACTGGAGCAGGCTCCTGGAAGGACCCATGGACCTAGAGAGAAAGGAGACCCTGCTGGAGCACGGACGAGGTTTGCTGGCACGACTTGGGCCCCCAGGGGACATCCACACTGGAGCAGCCTGTTCCTGATGGACTGCACACCATGGAAGGACCTCACTGGAGCAGGCTGTGAAGACCTGCAGCCTTAGAGAACTGGAGAAGTTCGTAAAGGACTGTCCTGCGGGAAGGAACCCATAATGGAGGAGAGTGTGAGGAGGATGAAACAACTGAGAAAAAAACCAAAACATGTAATGAACTGACTTCAACCTTCATTCCTTGTCCCCTTGTGTCACTCGGGGGTAAGAAAGCAGAGAAAATCATGACTGAAGTTGAGCTTGGGAAGAGGTAGGTGTGGGAGGAAAGCAGAAGGTTTTAAGATTTGTTTTATTTTTCATTATCCTACTCTGACTTTTGATTGGCAGTAGATTAAATTAATTTCCGTGACTCAAGTCTGGTTTGCTGATGACAGCAACTGGTGAGTGATCTCTCCCTGTCCTTATCTCAACCCATGGGCCTTTCATTTGTACTCTTCTCCTCCATTCAGTGTAGGAGGGGGCGCAACTTACTGGGCACCGGGCAACCAGCCAAGGTCAACCCACCAAATAGGAGCAAGTACCAATGCTAAGAAAAATTACACAGCTCATCACTGTTAGTTAGACACCTTGTAAAAATCCCTGGAATAGACAGGACATGTTGTATACCTCACCACTAAACAGGTCTGCATCACAAACAAGACGGAATTGTCTCAAACACTCAAAAAGCAAGTTTTTACGCTCTACAAATTTTAGCTCAAATTTTTCAATATATATCAACAAAACCCCCACCTGTTTCAGCTTCCCAAATACAATGAAGTTTTGCTTATGATAAATGACGACAGTATTTCTCCACAGCTCATCATCTGCATTTGAAAATAAACTGCAATTCAGACTTACTTGATCTCATAACCCTCCCTGAACGCTGAAGAGTCCAACTTCGTTTTCCACTCAAGTGGCTCTCTGAAGACAAACGCTGCTTCCTGAGGATGCTTGCTGCTGAAGTCCTCTGCAAACTTAATGATTTGGTTTAAAAGGGATTCGTTCAGAGGGGTGATTTCAAGTGTGCCAGTTCCAGAGCCAGCAGCAGTCCACTGAGCCGCTCTCGCCAATGTCACTCCCATGGTCTTGGTCAGGGTCACCGGAGCCCACCCTGGCAACGAGAGCCTGTCACAGAAAGACCAAAGATGGTTAGACACGCAGTGGCCGCTATGATTTGAAACCTACCTAGGGACGACCAGATTCTTTTAACTCATTTAAATCCCTATAGAGGGGAAGGGCGACTTGATGAAGAAAACTCGCGACTTTTAAAGAAATGGGGAAATCAGGTGTAAACACTGATTATTTCGTCTTAATTCCCGCCGCTATTAGAAATTCTGGCAGCCAAGAGCAGGAGGCCTCTGTTGAGGCTGCAGCACAAGGATCCTCCTGTCCAAGCCGCCTGTGCAGGGGGGCAGGCACGCCCCCACGGCCCCGGCACTCTCCCCGAATGGCGGACAGAGNTTACCGGGACGGCGGGACAGCCGCGGCCCCGGCCGGCACCGCTCCGGGCGAGAAGGGAGCGACATCTGAACTCGCGGAGCAGGCTGTGTGCTTTCGGTGTGGAGTTAAATAATGCAGTAACTAGGGATACCTTACACCAGAGGTTAAAGGAAGACCACCGAACGAGTGGTTTTTAGCTTGAATTTCAGCCAGTACAGCTTAAACCTTTCCCTGGTTGTCAGCAGTTACAGGAAAACAGATTTAATTAATAAAGGTTAAGATCGACCCCTTTTAGTTCTTCAGGCAGATCGTGCTTGAAATGCTTATTGTTAAAGGAAATGTATAGTTTGTGTTTCGTCAAGGAAATAGGTATGGGCAGTGCTAGTGAATAAAGTTCTTTCACATACTGAGGACACCACAGCGCTGTTCACGCACAAATAGACAGCCCCAAACACAGAATGGAAATCTACACTATTCTCCAAATTATGTTATAAATCCATATGTTGTTGACGGAACCATCGCTCTGGATGAAGTTTTGTTACAAAGCTCCTACTGAACTCATTGTGCATTGTCTCATCTTTCGTACCACTGAGCCAAAATGAATTATGTTCTCTGACTCCCCACTTGTAAATTACCTCTCCAGTTCTGTTATTTGTCTCCATCAAAATACCTATCAGATGATAAAAATTGGACTTAGATTTGACTTAGGGAGGAATGGCTACCTGCTGTACGCTGACTGAAGTTGGGAGGCTCTGGTCAGCACTCCAGCATATGTGTCCTTATGAAGGCACAGGAAAATAATCCTTTCGAGGACAGTCCAGCAGAAGGACCCAGCTTCCAACACCACAGAGTCAACGTAGCCAAGAGTTACTTTACTAACTGAGAAATCACTGGGGTAAGAAATTTCTAATAACAAGGAAGGTCATGGAACGTATGCGGGGCGTATCTCAAAGAGTAAGTGTGGAATTAATACACTTGTTTGCATGGAGATGATTGTCCATATACATTTTACTTACTGAAACTTTCAAGCAGCAACTATGTGTAAGTACATGTGGTCTGAACAGTAATGGTTTTAGAATAGTATTGGTTTTTCTTGTTTTATATGTTTAACTTAGAGAAGATAGAAAGTTGCTAGTTTTATTAGGTGAAACTGAAAGAGAATTTTTTAGTTCAAACCCTGGTTAAAGACAATGCGATTTATTTTCTGTATGGAATACTATGTATGAATGCATTTCCAAAAAGTACTAAATCTCTTCATTTTGCTGAAGTAATGACTCTTTAAAAATTGATTTTGAGGGCAGAAGGTGCAAGAAACAAAATGTGAAAGGGAGTAAAAGTATCCCTGCCATGGGTGGTGGGGAGTGAAGACAGTGAGTTTTCACACAGAGCTGAGTATTTTAAGCAAGAAGTCGGTGGAGTAAGAAATAGAATTCCTAAATGAGATCACCCTCTTCCACTGAACTGCAAGAAGAAAAGATAGTTTCGTGGCAGAGATAAACGGAATGGTGTGCCCTCAAAGGCTGTGCATCTCCACTGGCCATAAAAGGAACTTTGGTAACTAGCTCAGGTTTAGTTACCAGTGGAACTTTCTGTGGGAACAGGTAAGTCAGAAAATGAAAAAGCAGAACAGATTTTGCAAGCCAGCAGTGAGTGATGCTGCTGGGATCTGGTATTAGAAGCAATGCCTATGGATGCTCAAGAGTCAGAGGTTTTCTCCTTTTTCTTTGTGACTGGAAAATGAAGTGTTTGAAGTGTAGCAGTTCTCCTAGGAAGACTGTTCTAACTCTTCTGAAACCTAGAAACCATATGATTTAGTTTATAACCTCAATTTGTATGACTGCTTTTTGTGTATTTTTTCTTGTACAAACATTGGTTCTTTACCTTATTTTCAACAGCTACTTTTCCTCCACTGATTTTACACCCATTTTCTGAGTTAGAACATTTTCTCCTAGATTTAACTTTGTTTGGCTAAACTAGCCAATTAGTTCAGTTCCTCTAGACTCAGAATGCAAGTTCCTAATTTATTTTACCATCTTAGAATCCCTTATTGCCCTGTTTTCCGGTCTGAGCTTTTTTTGTAAAATAGATTCAACTCTGTTTCTAAAGATCCTTTCACCAAGTTCCATTACAATGGCTTTAATTCTCTTCATCTCTTTAGCAAGCTTCTCAACTACTACATTCTGGGATTACATTTGGTTTTCACATTTGGGAATTGTTGTCACCTTGTAATTGAATAAATCAACCAATTTTCAATCCATTACTTTTATTTTTAGCTGATGAGTTTGCAGCTTTCTGCAGGATTTGAGCATATAATATTGAAGTTTGCCCTCATAAAATCAAATTCCACTTTTACAGAAAAGAAATATTTATAGCAGGTGGTCTCTGCATTTTGGTCCCCATCCTCTTCCTCTTTTGCAAAGTAGTCTTTGAATCTAATATTAAATCTGAAACATATTTCACAGAGAGTTGTGATCTTGACAATAATTAATTGATGTGAACAATTTCTGTTGCTGCTTGTAGCCTCTGTGTTCTGTAGCTTTTCTGCGTGTTTTCAGACATGTATCAATGGTAGCGAGTTGTTACTGCAGTTACTGGTTTTGTATTTGAGCTCTGGGTTATTCCCTTGGTGACATTCAGGCACATCTTGCTGGATGATAAGGAATCTTGCCTTCCTACATCAGTTATCACTGAAAAATAAGTACTTAGGTACTCCCTCCTTTACCAAGCACAAAAGTATAAACGGATATCTTGGGAGAAAATTTTGTCTGAAAGCTAAAATGTTAAGTAATTACTTAAAAGAAATATGAAAGTACTGTCTTGGTGCCCCAAAATTACTGTGCAAAAATTTCCAGGCAATAAAGCTGCAGTGTGTTCTCAAAAACAGCTCACTCAGGAACTGCATCCACCCAGAGATGGCATTTGTACCATGTTTGGCTAATTCTGTAAACTACTAGTAGTACATTTATGTAGGAGTGATTTTTTTTCTCTGTTATTTTTACATTTTGAACGTAAAATTCATTTTATAAAACAGTAGATGAGATGTTTGCCAGTAACAAAAGATGAGATCATTTCTTGCTGGCACAAAGAAATAGGGAATATGAAGAATTTGTTAACATGGAGAGTAAGGCAATTGGATTTTTTTTTTTTTTTTACAATCTAAAAGTTGCTGCCAGAATGTGCAAGCAATTTTTCATGTATATTTTTCCTCACATTGTTATAGAGGAGGGTATAAATTGTTACTGTTGAAGCAGAGTAGTAACATCCATTGTAAAAAAAAGTGTAGAGGCTTAGGTAAAATAAAAAATAGATCAACCATACCAGCTGGTTCTTCTGTTAAATAGCAGTTTAGCCAGTCAGCTTCATGGTCAGTTTGTCAGACAGGCTGAAAATCAGCACAAAACAATATATCAGTCATCAATTGACTTTTATTATTCCTTAGCTTGCCTTTCTTGCAAAATTTACATATTTTTGGCATTCACAAAACAAACCGAAGTCTTATGTTTTCATATAAAGGGTTTAACAATGCTTTTGTTTCATTTTGTGTCAGTACAAAGGCACCATTTAGGTGCCTGGTGTTCTTAGGGAACAGTTTTATGTATCCTAATTTCTGGTAATCTCTTGTTTGTTGTTGTGATTTGTGGCTTTTTTGTGTGTTTGGCATTTTTTTTTGTAATTGGGGAGCGGTGCTTTGTGGAAAGGCAGGGTTTCAGCTCAAGAGGTGATGTACATGAGAATGTGAAATGAAGCAGAGGACATGATGAATCTGCTGATGTCTTTTCTTTAAAGCAGGATTTTATGGAAAACAATGTTTAAAACCTAATCATTAGAAAGAAAAGGACTACTGATTTTTTCCCCCAGTCTCCGATTTTTGAGTTGTGAGCTCCTATTTACATCTTGTTTTCTGAACAATTACTGCTTCAAAACATGACAGATAATTTGCAGTGAGGATTTTTCAGGCTTCTGCATTGTGCAATACACTCTCTTGGGCCTAGAAATGAAGAAACAGAAGAGGCCACTTTTCAAATGGGACTTCACGCTACAGGCAGAGTTGTGCAAAGGTGTGCATGGGTGTCTGGCAAAGAAAGAGTTACTCAAAAATCTTCAAAGAAAATAAGGAAGGACAATATTTTGGTTAATGAGTGAGAGATTGACAATATCTGCACAGTTATTTTTCTGAACAATGACAATAACAGAGATTCTGCTGCTCTTTTTTAGAAATGGCTTCCAGATGGGATTCATGTTTTACAGTCCAAGATTGAATGTGATTTAATCAGTTTCTCTCAATAAAAACTATAATATTTCAGAATATGAACTGTGTTACTTGACTTCCCTCTACTGTGGATGGCCATTTATTCCCTTTTGTTAATTTCTGTTTACTACTACCTACAGTTTTTGAAGATTTTTGAGTATAATTTGAAAGAAATTATCATTCTGATATAATAACTAGGTGACTGTAACTATGTCATAGTAATATTTAGAATAGTAGGTTAGAAGACTGTGGCTTTGAAAAATGGAGCAAATCCATCTGTTTGTTTTCTTTGTAGCATTGGGTAAATTTTTTTAAAAAAGGGTCAGGTTATCAGGGACCTTAAGATGGTAGTGTGTCACTTCAGTGAAACTTTGGTTGTTTATCCTGGGTTTGTAATACTTTAGTGGGGAATAATTGCATTCAAAGATTTTACTTTTAAAACCCTACATTATCATCTTGCATCATCAACTTTAACTCCCTCTTCATGTAAAATTTTGTCTTGAAATTTCTGCAAAAAAAATTGTGTGCCTAATAATACTGAAAGGGAAAGCTATGTGTGCCTAATACTGAAAGAGAAAGCTTTGGAGAAAGCTATTCTGAAGCAGGTTTTTCTAAGTATGTGAATAAATTTGGAATTGTTTTAAAATGCTGATTTTTACAGGTAGAGTCACTCAAGTATTGACTCACTGAGCCACCTCGATTTGTTAATATACTGGTACAATCCTTACACACAGCAAGCATTAATGGAGAATCCTTTTTATTTTTACAATTGATCCTTCCCTGAAAAAAATCCCCATATTTTGCCCATATTTTTCCAGGGAGAAAGAATATCTATGATGTACAGGTAATACGTTTTTCCTAGAACTAGTTAATTGTTCTGACCTTAATAGTTTAGCAATTCAGTATCAATGGAAACTACAGTGTCTTTTAAAACTCGCTCACTGGCGAGTTGAATTGGCTTGGGGAGTGGATTATAATTACAAAGTTAATACAGTTTCTGTGCAGAAATAAGAAGGATATAGCAGCCTTTTAAGGTGTCAGTGTAAATCAGGCATTTTAATTTACACTATAAAAATTAATGGAACTTTAGCAGTGATACTTTTCTCCAAAGTAGTAGAGATTCAATTAAAACAAAACAAAGAAAAACAAAACAAAATCAAAGCAAGAATAGGTATTGTAAACAGCATGTGCTAAGTGTAATAGACTAAGTGATTACCCTGCAAATTACTCTAAGTAAGGTGTATCCAGAAACACTTTGCACCTTTGCAATTTTGAAAGGAATTCAACTTTCTGGCAAGTAAAAATAAAAATTGAGAATTATTTTTAAATGTATGCAGAAAAAATGGCTAGCTACACTTCTTAGTTATAGGTTTAGCTTGTGGTGCTATTCATTTGAAATAATTTGATATAAAAGCAATACCGCAGGTGGAGTGTCTTGTACTTTATTGAGGACAGCATTTTTAGCTTTCAAACATAAAACCCCTTTGCAAGTGAATGCTACTGACGTGCTCAAGTGCCTTTTGCTTTCTTAGTAGTTTCTATAAATTGCCTCCTTTTTCAAGGGGAAAAAGGGAAAAAGGATTGGGCTGTTTGTTTTATGGTGGGAGTGTGAAAAGGAGATTGTTTCAAAATTAGAAGTAGAATGTCATAAGTAGTCTCCAGTTATGAATTTCTTTTCCTAGAGAAAAAAATGAGAGTTATTGGTGGAAAGTATTTTGGACTGTAATGTGGGGATATTAATCGGGAGAGGGAGTTTGACTGTTTCTTGAAGAGCAGATTCTCGCACGAGGTGCGAATATGAACACAAAAATTCACTACACAGTGTGCAGCATTAAAATACTTCCCAGTTATTCAGCTCCCAGTTATTACTGTGGTGGCCCCATTTCACTCCTTAGGTAATCATCCATAGTAATTCTGGATCATTCTCTGCATATTTTTTCAAAACTAACATAAAAATAAAGGTTTAAAAAAAAGTATCATTTTCCCTGTGTTACATAATCAGAATGAAAGCCAAGACTGACATCAGGGCGTTTTCTCTTCTTTGTAGGTCATTTCAAGGCAGAAATTCAAGCACCTTGGAGCAATCACTGGTTTTGAAGAGACTGCTTCTATCATTTATGGTGGTATGGTAACATTATATGGGAAAATGTGAACTTGTGAGAGGAGTGGAGATCAGAATAAAGCCAAATCGCTACAGGGTTTGAGCAGCAATTGGCTGTAAAATTAATATGGAGCAACACTTGGATGTTGCAAGGTTGAGCATTAATCCATTGCCTGGTAGACAAATAATGTATTTCTCTAAATTTCTGCTTCATAGTGATTGCACTGTGTGAGCTATTAAACAAAGCAAAATAAAAAAATAATTCTAAGTCCACAGAATATGTTTGACAAATATGACATCTTCACTCAGCTTGGATGAAAACAAAGTCCTGCATGGATGAGAAAAGGAATTATAGCTCCATTCCAAATCCTTTTACAGTGGAACTTCAGTTTGGGGAGGGAAGTTGCCTTTTTATCAAAATTATTTTTATTGAGAGAAGCAGAACTGCGTGTTGCATATACATGTCTTCTTGCATAGTGTACATTCTGATACAGTTAATTCAGCCAATTTTCTGGTATTGTTCTCAAGATCAGTGCCATGGATATTAGAGTCCTCCATATGGGTACATTTTTCCTCTGATTTTTTTCCGTTTCTTTTTCTGGTAATAACTGTATACATTCAAGTATTTTAATTTACATTTAGGATCATTAAGGTTCTGCTAGAAGATCTGAGGCTCTGCCACAGTTAGGTAGTTAGTTATTTAATTCTAGGAGTTGCATGGAGCTCTTATGTCTTTCTTTATATTTTAGCTCAAGCAGAGATAGACATTAAAACTGTCTAGTTTTAAAAACTCCTACTTTTCTATCCAATTTATGCATATATTAATATTTCAGCTTATTATAAGAGCTGTTGAGTTTCAGCAAGCCTTCAACTCTGCATGTAAAATTTGAGGGCTGAAGGAGGCCACTTTTTAAAAATGCATGTAAATGTGCTCTGTTTAGATTTGCGAAGGATAACATTGAATAGTTTGAACATCATTTTTTCCTGGAATATCAAGTTAGCGTGTACTGCTTTGGTATTGAAAAGGTTGCTGATTATGATGCCAAAAGACTGTCTTACTAGGAAGTTTGAAATAATTTCTGAGGGATGAAAAGGGATTCTGCAGCCATGGTCATCAATGGATTTCTGTCACTGATTTCATGGGAGGAAAGATTTGGTCTATCAACAGGACCATCAGAAACCAGGCAATAAAAATTCATTTTTCCAGAGACTTTAAAAAAGAAAATGTAGGTCCTTTGACATTCTAAAACGTATTTTAGTTATATTAATGACATCTTTCTTCTGAGATTTCAGTGTGAAGGGTTTGTGATCTGTTAGGATTCTGGTAAAGCCTTTCACACTGGAAATAAGGATGACAAAGGTCAGTAGAAATTAGGCTTAATAGTCTGAATAAGCAGTTTTTTACTGCTGCCAGTAAATAAATATAATAAATAATAAAAGCATATTCAACCATGGCAAGCCTAGACTGCTGCGCTTTAGTGATTCATTTATTGTAGTCTTTTGATGTTCTGGTTCAGTAATACCGCTGAATTTTAAGCAGTGGCATTTAAGAATTAAAAATGTTTTATGCCATTAAAATGAATAAGTGCAGAATAAAATTTGAGCATCTGAATCTGCACATTTTTACGCAAGCAGTCTTTTGCATCTACTACTAGCTGTGCTGGGCTGTTCTGCACAGTAAGTCCAGCGTAGAAATCTGTGCCAAAGCTGGCTCATGGACTGGGAGCAGGGTAGCCTCTATGTGCAGTGCTTTGTCAAAGCTAATTTACTTTGCTAAAAACCAGGATAAATTAGACAGTGTGCAGCATTAAGCAATGTGGTTAAACTGCTTGCAGTTACCCGAGCTGGCTCCTTTTGTGCTGCTCTGAGTATCACTCCACAGCACCGTGTTGGGCAGCACAGATATGCCCTGACTAAAACTGATGTGTGTGAAATTTTATTCATGTAAAGAAGGATTGATGAATCATACCCATCCTCTCTTCTGCAGAAATTCAGTCCTCAAATACAGGCAGAATGTACAACTAAGCATGTTTTCAAATAACTACAGTATAACTGTCATTCCATTTGACCTCAGAAATGTGATTCTCGGGGTAAACACAGAAAATGGAGGCACCACAACTGATTGTGATTAAATATAAGTAGCTAAGCACAGATCTGTGGTATAAATAGATGTGTTACGGCTGACAGTTAAAGTTTGAGTTCAGTTTACGTGTGAGCCTTTGCATTACTCATGTAAATCAATGTTCTCACTTACAAGAGAAACCTCATAATTTACCACTACCCATAAAGTAGCCTCGCTGTAATCAATAGTGATTCCTATATGGAATTACTGTGCAGAGCAACGTTTCTTCCATCCATATCCTCAGTATGATTACTGTATGGTTTGGCACCACAACAGAAAACTATTCAGTGAGCTCAGTAGTTTTCTGCGTGGAAGGACTTAGTTGTCCTAATTTGGTACAAAAATTCCGTTCAGTTTAAAGTAAGCAAAACTGGAATTAAATACTCCACATGGGGAAGAATTGAGTAGAATCTTCAGGGGGGCAAATTGTTTGCAATCTCACTGCACTGAGACCTTACAATTAAACTCAGCTTTATTTTATTCTCTGTAGGAGTAGAATACAGGAATTGGAAGTACTTGATGCTGTCTGCTATACTGGTAAGTGTAAAGGATGATCTGTTGATGGCCACTTTTGGTGATAATTAAATATGTTCTCTTTGAGACTGTGAGCAGACCATATTCAAATACATCTTAAAACATTTTACAGCTTTCAGATTCTGTGAACATGCTGCACTGTACACACAGACGTGCTGTACTCAACTCTTGAGTCTGCCAAACAGGAACGGTGAGTGTGGAGTGTTTCTGAACCCAACTTCATTTTGGAGCCTGGAGGTGCCTGTGTGGCTCTAAGGCACTCCCCCAAGGCTCCTCATGGAGCCCCAGTCCCTGCCCAGTGGGATTTCCTTCTATAAACCAGGCTGAAGTTGTGCACAGCCAGGCAGGCACTCTGAAGCACGCGGGCACCCGGGTCCTCTGTAACTCACCGCTCTACGGGACAAGGTCATGGGCGATGGCCAAGCACCCGTGAGCCCAGGACATGAGTGTCATCCATCCTGGAAGCAGCCAGTGGTGTCAGGAAGTGGTAGGTGTGCTCAGGGCACCTCAACTGCCTCAAGGAACCAAGTCCAGACTTGTCTTTTAGTGGGGTTAAAAGAAGCTGAAGGTAGAAACTGAGAGTTCGATGTACTTACAGAAACCTGAGCTTTGGACATAGCAGACTGACAGGACCAAAACAATGCAGCCAAGCGAATTCATATTTTACAGTCAGTAAAGCAGAGCTTTACTGAATCCCTTTTGTGGATTTGGATTGCCTGAATTCTACTTTTGGTGCCTTGTGTACATCCTGAGTGTATAATCTGTGTTCCAACAAAAATATAGGTTATGTATCAAATAAACGTAATTTAGAAAATAGCTAAGTTTCCATTGTAGTATGGAAGTAGTAGTAGTATGTAGTATGTAGTGTTTCTGATTACTAAGGTAAAACAAAAAAATCCTGTAATTTTCTAGTCATATATGTAACTAACACATCTGGTGGAATGGAGCATACCTTTTCCAGTGAGATAAAACAGGGACTCCCAAGTGTATTGCTCTAAAAATCTGTGATTAACCAATGGGGGAATAGCTGAATTTTCTAATAAAATATGGTGAATATGCAAAATAAATAGCACTCCTAAAGAGAAAATTGTAATTATCCTTGGCAATGGATTACAAAATCCAGGAATGACAATATTTAAGATGACAAAATTATACTACAGAAATCTGTGAAATTATATGCTTTCTTGTTCTCATTGTTCCATTTCACATGTCTTTCTCTGTCATGACAGAAGGATAGCTTCCATACAAAATTCATTTTGTCATGTAATGGAAATGTAATTTTGCGCAAGATCCACAATACAAACCATCGAGCTTTATTTTGTGTGTGAACAGAAGAGCAACGCTTCACTGCAAGGAGTATCTTCCCATAAAGTGTCCTATTGTCCTTTTCAACTTTTACCAGCAGAACTGTATAGTATTTTTATTCCATTTAGCTGTACTGTTAAGCTTTTGTTTTCCACCTTAAGACTATGGGAAAACACAAGTTACTGAATCTCCAACTTTGCATGTGGCCAGTAAAAACATGCAAGTCTTCAAAATGTTGTTTCAATAGGGACTTCTTCAGTGACTGCTCATTGGTGCAGTAACATTTCCATTTAAAAAGATAAAGACAAAAGATAAGGGTAGACAAGTGCTAAACAGTAACTTAACTACTTCTCAGCTTAGCAGATGTATCTGAAACTCAGCAATTGCTCACCAATACTGCACTTGTATTTAACTAGAAATATCCTCTTATTTTAGGTACAGGAAAGGACAAGTTTAAAAAGGACAAACCCCTTCAAGCTGTTCTTCAGCTACAGAAACTGAACTCGCGGAGGTTCATCTTTGTAATGCCTGCTTCCACTTGGCTTGCCTGCCTCGTTGAGATGGAGGGTGCCTGCTTTCTCTGGTCAGCACAGCACAGCTCCCTCTGCCTACAGTTTGCAGTGGCACTTCCACAGATTACACTCCTCCACACCAAGCACCACGAAAAACAGAGTTAACACCCATGTGTACAAAGTGACTCGGATCACGCAGGAAATCTGTGGCAATTTGGTTCCTCAGAGCTGCACTCATGCCTTAATCATGTAAACGTGTTCTCTTCAATGCAGTTGTCTGCTTCATTCACTGCGTCCTTCCAACAGCTGCAACAAAGTACAGGTTGCACAGAGCACATTCACTTTTACTACGATGTGATTCATCCTCCAGCATGGATCCTTCCTGTGCCCTGCCCAACGCAGGAGGCCGTGGAAAACTCCCTCTGCTCAAAGGAATCACACCATTCCCTCTGCCTCACCACTGGCATAATCCACCAGAGCCCTCGTCCTTTTTCCTGCCCCTTCTGTCTGCCACCAGGAGTGTTGGGTGCATGGGAGCAGTGGGATTCCCGATGCAATTCCTGTGTGTAATCAGGCCCGACTGCAGCTGCAGTGAGCGGCGGGATCAGGGAAAACTGTTCTGAACGCCAGTAGCCCCAGGGCTGGAGCATGCCCAGATGTTTCATGGAATGGCTCTGGCAGACCAGTTGCACACAGGTGTTTATTGGCTTGAAGTAAAAGTCAGGAATACCAGGAATAATTCATCCACCACTTGGCTCTTCAAACAGAACAGGAACGAGCACAACGTGCAAATCTAAACGGCAGATAACGGCGGCTCTGAGCTGACACACACACATGCTGCACCCACAGAGCTGCTTGAGGGATGAACTTCTTATTTTCCTGGAACGAGCTCATTTTAGTTATGAAAACTGATTATGCATATTGTGGAAGGCATGCAGCCAAGCAACTCCACGACTCTCTTTTTTCACTAATATCTATCATTTTTAGGAACAAAACATGCTGCTGCTAAGTGCAAGTCTGCTTAGAAACGTGATTGGCAGTTTACTTTCTCTTCATGTTTAAAAGCTATTCCAAAGCAAAACAGACCTAACCAGATCAGAAGTAGCATTGTGTACTTAGCTTAAATATACCGATTTTCACACTAAAAGGACTTTAAGGAGCAAAGACTTGCTGTATGTGGCAAATCAAGGGAGAAATGTAAGAAACTATTCCTGAGAGGTTCGCTACTCCGCACAGCAAAAGCTCTGCTCAGCCTCTCCGTGACCTGGGCTCCGCACGATTTATTGGTTATCTTTAATAAAGTGAAATCCAAGCTCCTTTTCTGTTTTGTTACTTCCATTTTAACACCAGCAGTAGCAGACAGACAGACAAAGTTTAGTTTTAGCCTGGGAGCTAAAAGAAATACTTCTAACATACATATGTACTGTTACAGTCTGACTTATAAATGCTCAGTAGTAAAGTCAGCAGGAATTGAGCACTAAAACTGGAGAAGAGTAAATGGAAAGAGATCCTGCTGTATTTGCAGACTCGTGGTAATAAGGAAAGCACTCCTGACTGCTCTTGGAAACTTGTCATGTAAGTGAGTAAGGGGAGAGGTCAGGCAGTGACAGACTGCTCTGCCAGCCTGAAATGGGGGGTTGCACCAAATCTAAAAAGCCGAAAACATGCATTTAACTTAAAATGAATGTTATTAAAACAAATTATACCCATCATTCAGAAATGTAATCTGAAAGTACCGTAACTCCTGGCTTCTGTTCAGATGATGTCTGGCAGTGTGCTGTGTATCATCCAAAAAGTATCTTCCCGAATCCCCAGCACCCTGGCTTCAGGAACCGCTCTAAATCTCACCAAATTCTGATGATTCTTATGTCATTTTCTGTGCTTAAAGTATTCTTGCAAATGACATCAATTATGACTCAACCTGGCCTCTCTTCCCATATATGACAAAGGCTCCTATTTTTAATTTTTCAGACAAATACAGCTTGTATAACCTTTTCTCTTTTTTTCTTTTTTTTTTTTTCCAAAAATACATCAGTTTGAATCTCGCTATTCCAAGCATATTCTGCTCTTTTGGGATACTTGTCACTGGGCCTATTTATATCAGGTTTGTAAAAACGTAAATGTTTTTCTAGAAGCAAAATAGCAGACTTAGAGAACAGAGCTTCCACCTTGCATTATTCATAGAATTTGTGAAAATCTGTGGTTATATTGTTAAGCACAGAGACTAATTGCACGGAGCCAACAATTCACTCAGCACGGTGGTTAAAATGCATAAATGGATAAAAATGATTTGTATTAGTGCCTGCAGTCTCTTGTAAATGTCAAATACTTTCTTGACATTCTAAAACCCAGGCTTCACAGAGAAAGTGGGAGAGTAGCATTTCGTATTAATTTAAAAATGTATAAAACTGATTATCCCCTTCTAGCACTCAGTATTTCACTGCTTCATGAGGACCTTAGATGCTGATTGTAACTGGCTATACTCTTTCAACTCATCATGGCTCTCAATTTTCTTCCAGCAGAGTGATGAATATTTTGCTTGAGATAAATAAAAAAGATTTTACTTCCTGGGAAATAAGATATTTAAAGAGATTTCCCACAACCAATTTTCCTACTTGGAGAAAGTTGTAAATGTTCATTTGCCTCATTTCCCATGAATGGCAGTCTTGCCATTCCCATGAACTTGGTGTTCCTCTTCTGTAAATCCCCATCCCATGCATTTATTTCCATGTATGTCAGTACTGTCACTTCAACTTTATACTGTTCACTTTAATCACCTCACAGGGTTCAAAGGACACCTGGAAATATCCCCATCTCACAGTCTTTAAAACATTCGCTAAAAGTTCTGTATAAAGGCTTTATAATGTTTCCTTGGACCAAAACGTTTGTGTCCTTACCATACATCCATCTAACTTCACTTTTTTTACTCTGCTAGAGTAGAATGATGCACAGGTGTAATTGAAGTGACAGAAGTGTTGGTATTTTTCTAGAACAGATCCCTTGTATTTTGTAAAAAACTGACATTTTGCTCATTGTTCTCATTAGTACCCATATTTATTTCCAACGAATTGTGAAATGAAAACATCAAAAAGCTACCAGCTGCACAAGTCTTCTGAAGCCTCTGAGTCTGTCTTACACATTAAAAAACATGCAAGGCTAAGGGCTTAGAGATAGTCTAAAAAAAATTGTAAAGGAATATCCAGGTGGTTTTTTAACTGCAAAAATACAATAGAGTTTGGAAAGTATTACACAGAAATATAATAACAAAAACCCCCAAGATACGCCATTTACAAGTTGAGCTGTACAGTGCTGTGCCTTTCGTGAGCCGTAATCAGTAAAGCAGACAGAGCTCACTCAACAGGGTTTGTGAACTTGCGACAGCTCTGAATGTACAAATGTACAACTGGCACCTTACAGGCTGCTGAGCAACACTAGAACATCTTTCAATGCTTAAGGTTAACTAAGGTTAATTATTCCAAAATGCTGTTTTGTAGATTTCAGTAATAATTGCCTAAAGTGACAGCAATGAACTCCTGCCTCCATTTTGAGAGCACTTGGGAAATTACTTAAAAGCATGTAGAAGATTTATCATTTTAGACTGTAGGTGTAAAAGAAATTGAATGCTGAAAGGACAGCTGAGCAGCAAAGGGCAGGGCCATCTAATGCAGTTCTACAATTTCCATTAAATAATTTAGACAAAGAGTCAATAGATTTATCAGCCACATGAATTTACTATCACGTTTGATGGGACTCTAATGCATTTGCATTGAAGTTTGCTCCCAGATACTAATCTCAGATACTAATCCAAAGATAATAACCAGACAGCTCTCACACATTTGCTTGCTTGCTGGAATATTTGACATCTTTCCTGATTGCATCTTATCTCAAAGCCAGAGAGAAGTAATCAGCTTGGTTCCAGGGTAAGAGCTGCCAACCCCATTGTGAGGAGTGTTACAGAAGTCAAAGGGACCACACATGAAACGAGGCACTAAGGCTCAACTGTAAAAGTCAGCAAGACCTGGCATTAGATTACAAGGTCTTGAGAGCAAAGGCATTCCTGATTTCCCAGGCACCGAAGGACAAGAGGTAGAACTCTGATACTGGTAAAATAAAAATGAAACTTTTCAAACTTCACTAGCACTGCACGTTTATTGTGTTCATCCACTGCCATCTCGTCTGTGCCATGCTGTTAAACTGCAGGAACAATCCTGTGTGCTCAAGTGGTACAGATGAAAGTCATTTGAGGCTAACTACAGGAGGAGGTCCCACTATTGCTCCTTTAGGGATTGAAGCAGTATCAGCTCTCTGCTGATATTTCACCCTCGTCCCAAGCACATGATAGAGAAAGCAGCAGCAGCCATTAGGTACTCACAGTGAAGCAATCCAGACTAAGCACTTTCCAATAGCACAAAATGAGGCAATTTACCAGGAAGAGAGGGAGTTGCATTAGCATGAAAAAATTCTAAGTTATTTGCAAGATGCTAAAAGAGAAGAAAGAATCATCAATCCTGAGCACTGGAACCATGAGGATCCATAAGGATTTTACATGATGCTCATGAGCCCAAGCCAAGTAACCACTGCTGTAATTGGAGCTGAGAGTGGAGCAGAGTAGTAGCACTGGCTCCCTGCAGAGCTCACTCAGATTTAGGGAGAATTTGGCTTCTTGTGTCTTCCACTTAAACACTTTATGACAGATAAATTAGCGTAGCTGGGAGTGACCCATGAGTTCCTGCAGAAAATCTGAGCATGGGTGTCTCGCTTAACGTGGGTACTTCAATGTGGTTGCAAGGACAATAACAAACACCAAATGTGTAAATGTACCACACTGGCCAGTGGCAGCAGAGTTAACACCAGCCACCACCACCCCTCTGGTACAAAATAAGTGAACATGAAGGAGGCTCAGGAGTAAAAGTGCAAACACCTTGTGAGCGATACACAGACACTTCAGTCACACCATCTCAGGACTTGTTGGACTCGAACAGACTCTCAAGTGTAGGCAGGTTTTAAACCTCTTTCAGAAGATGATTTCTGGAGATGACAAAGTCAAGAGCTGCATTCAGTGACTGTGAAGGGGATGATGCAGATTCTGCCGTGAGGTAGTCAAGAACCACACACTGGAATGCATTACCTGACACAGGGGTAACACAACTGCTGCCTGCTAACTGTGGGTAAGTGAAGGGCCCAGGGGTCACTTCTTGAAGGGAAGAGGGAGTGAATGACATCTTGCTGCTCAAATCATCTTCCCATGCTGTTTTCACCCATAGGTTGCTCATTTTTGTGCAGACTTGGAGACTTGCCAGTGTTCAGAGTCCAGCAGTATCCCAGCCTCTCCCTTCCAGCAGTTTCTGGCCAGTCTCTCCTTTCTGCTTCACATTGCCTTTGTTCAACTATTGGCCCCTGACATGGAGAGGCTTTTTGAGAAGATTGGTTAGGAAGAAAGGAAACGAGATTAAACAGAATAGGTCACTTGAGAACACTTGCAGAAATTTTGTCTTTATTTGCTTGGTCTGGTAGCTCTGGAAGATAGGAACTCCACATGTTTTATGGTTACATTTATATAACAAATAAAGTCTTTAATTACAGCGACCCTTGCTTTCAAGGAGGCAGTAGGGAAGCCAAAGAAAAACAGAAGACTTTGCAGTCAGAGTAATAATGTCTGCTAATCAGAAATGTCACATAATCCTCTGAAAATTAAAAACTGAATAATAAAATATTTTCTTCATTTACTTATTACGGTGTAATCTTATCAGGGATACCATCCCTCCTTTCAAACACTGTGGTGTTACCTATGGCAGCCTCTCCCGTGGCAGAGCGTGGCACCTCCTGCTTTGCTTGGAACAGCTTCCCTGCAGCTCCCCTGCCGTGCCGCAGCATCCCCCGGCCCGCGCGCTGGCCGACGCTCACGGGGAGCGCCGTGTCAGGAGCGGGCTACCAGCGGAGCTGCAGTTTTGAAGGGAAAATAGAATTTGATACTTCAGTTCCCACAGGGTACCACCACAGCGACTATTTTCTGTAAGATGAAACCAGCGCAGTGGTGTTTTACACCACAATATCGCATAAAAGGCAAGACAGTTGGCCCAGTGATACTCCTACACAGACAAATTCCTGTGTCTCTGGACAGGTTCACATTTCTTTATCTGGCAAGCATAAAACTGTGTCTGTGTACAAAGTAGCTTTTTTATTTAAGGAACAATTAAGCTAATCCCACAAGATTTCATGTTCAACTAGGTTTGTAGTGAACAAGTTTGTAGTCTGCATTCAATCAAGGTCTTCTGACTTTTAGAAAATAGGGGCAAACCAGTTTATATGAAATGTAAAATTCAAAGTTTCCTGAGATGCATGAGTCCTGCTGGTGTAAAACTATACATCTATTTGCTAAAACTTTGGTATTCTATAAGTAGACTTCTTTCTTTAGTCTGTCCTTAATCTTCCAATATAAACCCGCGTTTTTTGTTAAAATAAACTGGTGCACACTAAAGCTCTTGATAAATATATAACAATATGTAGATGTGCACACGTGCTCAGTAAGAGCTGCTGTTGGCTTGAGGGTAACATCAGCTGCACTCATGACAAGATGCAGACTCTTGGCCTTCAAAATCTCACCTACTCAAAAGTGTGGTCAGGCTCTGTGCTTTTTTCAGTGTGGTTTGAGCTGGGGTTGAATCCAGCTGTGGCCAATGATGAACTGAATTCAATGAACTCAAGAGAAGAGAATAATTCAGGTTCAGTTCTGGTTTTTGACAAAACAATGGCTCAAATCAATCTTTGGTTTTGGTTCTACTTCCTGCTTAACAGCTGTGTAAAGAAAAACATCTGGAATTATAACCCAGCAGGGCCAATAAGTGAGGCTGCTCTTTCATACTGTCCAGATAAAAAAATAATAACAAAGTTTTCGAGCCCATTTTCAGCAACAACAATGAAAAAAATCACAACCAAACTAAGAGAGAAAACTTCTTTTGTGCCTTACAGTCAGTAGTGGCCAGGAGTGCACACGGGACTTGGAGCATTCCTGCCTCCAAAGGCACCAGGCAGGATAAAGGGCCAAGAGCAGCCCTGCGGTTCTGGCTCTGCAGGAAGAGGCAGAGCACAGCTCAAACACGCAGCCGATCGATTGATTCCCTCCTGCACTGAACCTGCCTGCACGGCTGCCAGAGCCAGGCTTCTGCGAGCCCTCAGCTATGCCTGGGCACTGCCCAGCGTGGGCTGAAGCCCTGCCAGGGAGCTCCAGCCACCTGATCCCCTGTGAGATGCTGAATCCTAGGCCGGCACTGCCTCTGTGCCAGCTGGTAGGAAGAGCTGTGCCCAGCGCTTCTCATTGCACCTTCCCGCTGCTCTGCCGTCTCTCCCACTTCTTTCAGTGAGCTCCTTTGAACCTGGGACTACATCTTTGCTCCATGCTCATTTGGTGCCTAACACAGGCCAGCCTGATTTTGTGGGTACAGCTCCAGAAGCTGCATCATTGTTAAACCATACCGGGCATGCAGAGCTCTGTGGAGTGGTCTCAATCCACGCTCACATCTGGGCAACTGCCCCACCATGAATATCAGCCTTGATTGTGAAACATGACTACTCCCACTGCCTGAGGTTAAGAACAGTTTTGGGAACAGTAGTTACTTAAATACAAACCACTAATGGAAGTCTAGAAAAGGGAGAGGACACACCAGGAAATGTCCAGAGGTCACACAGAAAACAAGCAGAACTAACGCCAATGGCCATTGCCTTAAACAAGACACCCTGAAGTCCACACAGGCTGCATGAATTTTACAATTGCTCCTGGTCTTTTTTTTACCACACGCTGCTCTCATGCATGAAACAGGCCACAGGGACCTCTCAGAGCAATCCTGTTTTCATGGGACAAAACACTGTTCAGGTGCTCTCCATCTGGAGAAAACACAAGCTCTTCACTTCTGTTTCAGGAACACACCACCCCTGTGTCCATTGGGAAGGAGGTGAAAAATGTCCTTGCACCAAATTTTTGATGTCTGTTTTTCAAGACTGGTTAATTTTCCCTTTTCTCCTCCTTATATGACTGAATCACTAAATTCAAACTGTAAAAGGATGAAGAGGAAAACAAAGAATGAAATTTCCAATGACTAAACAGAGTTTGGTAATTTTGAGTTAGAGCTGTGATCGCTGCACTCTTGTTGCAAAAAGTTAATGAAATTAGAAGAAAGTAAAGCAGCATTTTGGCCAGCATCACCAGGATCTGGAGTACTCCTCCTTGTGAATACTACATTTCAGCTCCATAATTTGGACAATTTTAGCTTTGTTTACCCAAGGAAGATTTACTGGCACTTATTTGTATTTACCAAGGAAGGAACAGGACCACAGCACTTTTTCAGCCAGATCTCTGAGCTCCTGTTCCGTGATTTATGAAACTGAAGATGCATTTTCCCGGTAGTACTTGCATTTGCAATATTATTAGTTCTTCTCTGCCATACCCACAGACCTTCCCTTTAAAACACAAAACCAAAGTTTTTATGAGCCTGTGCATAATCCTATAGAAAGCTTGTAATATCTTTGTTAAAACAGAAATCTAAATTTCACTGAAAAGTTATCGGATGCCTTCTGGGTTTTTTTAGCATATTCAAGTTCTGAATATTAATACAGCTACGAAAAATAAGAGCTCTAATTACAAAAGAAATTGTGACCTAATTTTGTCTATTCCTTATCAACAAGTTTTCAGATACTGTTTGAGCTATTTGAACCCTCTTGGAAATTCTGAGGATATTTTTCTCCACATATTGAAATGTATAGCTGGCAGCTTCTGCCACTGAGTCCTTAAAAATTCATTTGAACAGGCGTAAGTGTACAACTGAAACAGAAGCAAAACAGTCTCAATAATCACACAGATTTACCCTCTCTGTTCAAATGTTGGATTTCAGCTACAGAAAATACCATAGTATTTTATTATAGAGATGTAAAATCATTCCACAGAGTCTTCCAAATATCCAACTTGTATTTCAGACACAGATATCAAGAGGGGATGTTTCCAGCTGTCTAGAACTCAGAATTCTCTCATTTGTACTGCCATTTAACATAAGACAAAATTTAAGACCAGACTTTAACTGTTCCCAAATGTTTTTGTGTGTTTTCTGCTGAAACCCTTAACAGTTATCTAGTACCAGAATTCTTAAACAACAAATACACCTACACTCTCCCTTCAATTTTGTGTTCAGACATTTTTCTGTTGAATGCTTGTTATCATACATTAATCATTTTAATATATGATAAATACTTAATGACGCTGCGAGCAGAAGGATCTCAGGCAAATTTGAAGTACAAATGACTTTAAGCACTGATACACAGAGAACTCTTAATCCTGTGGGGAAATGACTGTAGAGAGAGCAGCAGCAAAAATAGACTAGATAATAAGTTTAACTTCAAATCTCTGAAGAAACTGTTCATCCTTTGAAACAATCTCACAAAAGCTAAATATGAGCTTTACCGAAGAAAAACATTCTCCACACACAGTAGTAACCTGAACTGAAGTACATGTGGGAAATGCAGAATAGTGCACTGAAACAAAACAGAAGGTGCTTAAAAGTCTTTTCTCTAATCCTAGTATGTGTTAGGCTCCTTTTTTTTTTTCCTTAGGAAAGGCATAACACAGTGCAAATAGTAACTGAGTTCAAGCATTACTTTCTTTGAGTCCTAAAAATGAGCACAACCACCCATGGGACTTGTGCACGGCCTAGCAGTTTATGTGTCTGGTGAAACACTCCTAGTCAACAACTTGGATAGCACTCCGAGACTTTGTAAGCCCAGATGAGCTGAAATTTCAGTTTGATTCACTGATGTAAGCTTTTCCCCTCAGAAAGAAAATGGTTTATTATAGGGTGGGCTACAGGAAAAGGCAAACATCAATTCTGAAGAAGAGTTTGGCAACAAAAATGAGGTATTAAGAGTTGTCATCCTTGTTCTAGGGTGTTTTGTTTTTCCATTTAAGATAATTGGAGCATTAAAGTTAATAGAGAGTCCCATGAAATAAGTTACTACTTAGGCATTTTACCTTTTAAAGTAATTTTGTTTATCCTGGAGAAGAGAAGGTTCTGAGGAGACCTTATAGTACTTTCAAGTACCTAAAAGGTACAAGGGAGCTGGAGAGGGACTTTTTACAAGTTAATGTAGTAACAGAATGAAGGGGAATGGCTTTAAGCTGAAGGATGGTGGGTTTAGATTAGGTATTAGGATGAAACTCGTAACTGTGAGGGAGATGAGACACTGAAACAGGTTGTCCAGAGAGTTTGTGGATGCCTCATCCCTGGCAGTGTTCAAGGCCAGGTAGGAGGGGGCTCAGAGCAACTTGGTCAAGTGAAAGTGTTCCTGGCAATGCCAGGGGGGTTAGAACGAGATGATCTTTGAGGTCCCTTCCCACACAAACCATTCTATGAGTCTATGATACGTTATGGTGCAATTTACAATAAAGAAAAAAACCATCTTCAGTGATATATCAATAATTTATTGTTTTGCATAAGAAGGTAAAATCAGATTTCAGGTATGACATCAACCAAGGACCCGATGGTGAATTCAAGTATAGAGCTTGGTACAATATTAAAAAATACTACCCTTTGTTTGACTACAGCAAACAGCTAGAACACAATAAAAACATCTGGACTTGACTGTCAAAACATACATTTCTCTAAAAACCCACACAGCACAACTTGAATATGTGGAATATTGGAAACACGTTTAGTTGTCTTCGTTCCCAAATTCTTAGGAGTCAAAGGAACAATCCACCCCCCTGTTCCCCTTGATGTCCCAGAAGAGTTCAGCACACAGGCTCAGCATCCATCATGATAAGCAGGCTCCTGTCCTGTTGAAACTGTTCGACTAAGACATTTTTTCTGCCTAGACCTACTGTCATCTCTGCCTGCCTTGTGGAGGGCTTTGCTTTTTAGCTTTTGAAGCTAAATAATGCAATCAATGTTGATTTTTAAAGAGCAGTTTCCTAAAGTAATGAAAAACATTTCTGTCTCGTCAAAGACTGCACTTTTTACTCTTTTGGTTGGATGTATGGTTTTGAGATTCCCTTTCTTATGCAGGTGTTACTACCCAGGAATGATTCCTGGCTCAGCGACGGGGAAGGCAGCCACAGGTCTGGGATGTGCGTGGATCAGGGGCTCAGTGTCTCTGGGAATGCAGCAGAGCTGTTTGCTGCTGCCCAGCACAGCAGAGCTGTGCACAAGATCCTCCCAGACCACACCAGCCCGGGAATTGGAATTAAATTAATTTCAACAAGACAGGAAAATCAGCCTGCAGGATGGCCAGAACTGTCTCTACATGGGAGCTTGCAGATTATTCTAGCATCTACTTCACAAAGAGAAAAGCAGGTCCCTCATCCAAGCGTGACTGTGCCCCAGTGTTCCAAGACAGCCCAGGTTAGAAGCAATGTTAACAGTGTTTCAGTGAGGACTAAAACCCCTCCTGCTGGAAATGCCCAGATCCCGAGAGATGCCGAGTGTCCTCTCCATTTCAAGAGATGGTGAAGGCACTTGGCATCTCACAGGCAAAGGCAAAGTGACCCGCTGGATTCCATATCCCCTGAAAAATAGTTTACTATTCAGTGATTAAAAAAAAAATAGAAAATGTTTTCTCAACTCAGATAATCTCTATGCAATTAATTTAATCAACAAATTCCTATTTATGTTACAAAAAAGTTTAAGTTCACCATGAAAATGGTGAAGTTTGTCAGAAGTTAAAGTAGAGCTGTTCAAGCAGAGCATGTATCCATACTGGGACTCAGCACATCTGTAACTCTTGCATAAATATTTCCAGACTCCCAGGGATTTTGCTGTTGTTTCTTGCATTTCATTTGTTTTATAAGACTCTAAGCCAAATGCAATGGCCCACACATTAAATACACATTTAGAATGAAACTGCAAAACCTCATGGCTTTATCAGCATATGAACTGAAATAAAATATTTACATGGAATGTTGAGCTCCATTTACAGAGACTGTTTCAAATTACAGACTTAGTAATCTCTTTAATAAATGATCACATTGACAAGAAATTTAAAAACTTAACATCCCTTTTCAACCCTTTCATAAATATATAAAATTTCACTAAATTCTTTATTCTTTAAACAAGAGAGCTATATTCTCTTTACAGATTAACATGAAATAATGGTTTCCTGTTTGAATGTCACAGATGGGATGATCTGAAGTCAGCAAGTTCCTATACACATTCTGTACTTACAAGACATATTCACAACACAACACACAGGTGTTACTTGGTCTTTACATGTGTACTCATTTCCTGCACATCAGTAGTAAGTAAAGAAAAATACCCAATTATCTATATTAAAAATACATCCTCTAATATACATTTGCTTACACTGACACATCAAATCTTAGAACAGGATTTCCAACTGTTTGACCCATGACAAGGATATTTTTTACAGTGAACTCTACAGCATTGATTTATTTTTGAGAGGAGACAAAATACATGTTACACACTAAAAATTATCACTACATACTCAATAATTAAAATAATCAATCTCTTTCAACTGCTTTCAGATGTCCAAGATTTCCTCACTGTTTGAAAATTTCTGATGGAAAAATTGTTCTAAAGTGTGCCAAAAATACATAAAATCTATTTAAATGGGGAAAAACCTAATCTCTACTTTGTTGCTATTCATATCAGTTTGCCCCGGATTTTACAGAAATTTAATCCCAAAGACTTTGAAGTTATATACACACTAACTCACATTTTTTCCTATTTAAATAATTATTCCTATGACTTTTCTTTGTTCTGCCACAGAGCATGCGTGAAAGTATTTTCAATCCATGCATGCTTACATCTGAGTGTTTTACTATTAAGCCACTGAATACATCTTTCTTTTCATGATTATGTCATTGCAAAGGAATACTTAAATCAGTCTGTACATGTAAGACAAGGTTCACATCTAGAAAAGTAAAAACACGTTGATACATAATTAAAACTATGGTGTTTTCCTCATAAAAATGTTGGTCACTTTTTCCTGTTTCAGTTCTCTCAAGCACTTAAAGAGCAATAACTTCCAAGTGCTGATGTGCTCTTTTATGGGAACAGTTATGCTTAAAATCACTGAAGTGCTATCTCCAGCATCAATTTGTATTTTCTGCAAAGTGTGTTAAAAACACTCACCCTGGAAACACACAGATGATGATAAAGAGCTGTTTGGCAGTTTTGCTACACTAGTATTAGCTCACTTTACGGAGCACAGTAAATCTCTGGTTTAATCTGACTGTTCTGCCCCAAACCGTGGGCGGCAGAATTGAAGACACAGGAAAACAAGACCAGTTCCAAGTGCATGAAGAGTATACCTGCTGCTCAGTAGAGTTAAAAGCCCTCCTCCCAAGAAAATGGCCATCGAGTAAAGCCTAATCATGCCCAAGGTTTAGATGCTGATACAACAGCAGAGGTTTTGTCTGCTTATACCGTTACTATGAGTGTAGCCAGCTGACAGGAACCCAAAAGGTCTCGGTCTCCAATCTGTCAAAAGTTGTTTTGAGCTCACTGTAAGCTGTAGCAAGGTCATCGTTGACTATCACCTTGTCAAAAAGGTGGCCATACTGGCTCTCCATCACATGGGCAGATTTAATCATTTCATGAAAATCTTCTTCCTAGTAAGAGCAGTGCAATAACAATCAGTGCACAGCCAGTCCTTTGCAACAATGCATAAACTCTTTCTATATTAAACATGACCTAAACCCTTATTTCTTATCTCATGAGGAGATGGAAACTGTACCTCTAAAATAAAAATAGAGATTACCATTAGAAGTGATCTCAGTGAGTATTCTGATGACTTGACTCAGCTCAACAGGCAATTCTTTCATCTCTCCCTTTGGAGTGACACAATTAGTCACTCCATGCTAATTACGGAGACATTTTCTGTTAACAGCACCAGTGGAAAATGTTTCTAGCTGTTTACTTTGATGATACATTTAAAGCTTCATTATGTTAATCTCAGCTTGCTATTAGCACACCATGAATTACAGCACAGCCCTTTTTCTTTTAAGAGCTTGGTAGGAGTCATCATTCTATGCCTTGTTCGATCTTGCTTAGTGGATTTCTCTTCATGTTTGGGGAGGTAACGAATCTTAGCAATTTGTTTAAATGACTTTGAGAGATGAAACCTGTCCTAACTAAGCAATGGCCTGAAGGTTGCTCTTAAGAACAAACTCCTCTTACTTTTTGTTTTTATATCGCAAACCAACATTTCCTTACAGATTATAATTTCCAAACTATTCCAAATGCACATTCTATACAAATACAGTCTGGGATTATATCCATTACTCACTTTGAAACAAAACCTAAAAAATCTCAAGTAACACCTGAATGAAGAAAAACTATACACACTGTAAATACAGATAAACAGTCTAATGGTGATCAACTCTGCTGTAGATTCAATTAAAATATGATTTCATTATATTACAAAGAAGCAAGTAGGTTAATATTGAGTAACCTAATTTTTTTCTGGTTATTGACATAAACAAGCATTTGTTCCTTGCTTAGATTTTTTTTTTCTTTCATACAATATTCATTTTCCTATAATATTTTAAAAACCCTCTATTTCTCCTATCCACAAATATGAGCTTTTTATTAGAATAGCATTTACTTTTTCAATGGGTTCTTTATAGTCACATTTTCCTCTACATTTAAACCCCTTAATACAGTTGATAAAACAAATAAATTCTTATCTTTGAATAGAAATATCTAAGCCCAGGTGCAAACTTTTAAAGGAAATCCACAGCATTATGTCTCATAAAGATATGCTTGCACTGCAGGGGTTCTTTAATGACATAAAGTCAGAGAACCATGGAATCTGTAAATACCCATGAGCATATCAAACAATGAAAACACCACAGTAAATGTGTAATATGAGAGAGGGTGAGAAACAGCAAGATGCTCATGTAAGCCCTGACAAATGCTGTCAATAAGAACCAGTAATCACCTTTTTTTTCAAGGTAATTGCTATAACTGCTATAACAAAACTCTTAACAGGTTCTAATGTTTTACCATGTCTAATTATACTTACTGTAAAGGGTTTTGCAGTTCCCTTATCATCTTTACTTGAAATGATCTTGGCATTTTTTCTGGTTTCTCTCAAACGGTCAAGTGGTGGAGGTTTTATAAATATAACAAATGGTTTAAACTCATATGTCCGCAAGTGTTTCACTGTCTGAGAAGAGGAAAGATTTTAATTAGTTAGTTTATTTTGCACAGTCAAATTTACTGCAATAAAAGAAACTCCCCACTAACCATAATAAACCCATCAAGCACTTCTAGGCAGGTATTTTTCATTTACTGCCATTCTGCCCTGCTGACCAGCATTGATTAATGTAGGAAGAATTTTCAGAATGGTAAGAAACCCCTTTCTCCAAGGGTGATCACTGGTCTTGATTTCCACACGGCTGCTGGTAAACCCCATGAAGTCTGGCAAAGCTTGAGTTGTGCACACCCCGTGTACCACAACTGGCCACGAGAGGATGGAGTGGAACAGAAGGTATTCAGGGGAGGAGGGAAAGTTTAATCCATTTTAGCAAGAATAACCCTTTCTGTACACATGAAAATCAGCAGAAAGAGGTGTCTCTGACTTGTTCACAAAAGGTCAATGATTTTTCCCTTCAGTACTGTGTGAACCCCCCACACAACTCCCTGCTATTCATTTTTCCCGAGTGAGCTTTGTGTGGTGTTAGAGGCAAGTCTGTGATTCAGTTGCAGCCCAGAGTGGATGGTCAAACATTTTCTATCCTCTCCACACTGCCTCGGTCCAGAGGAAAATCCCACGTTGGAGAGTGGGATCGCAGAATGGTTCACAAGCTTGGGTGCCCAAGAGAATTTGGGGCTTTGCAGGAACACTGTGTGGCTGTGTGGGACATGGTCTCGTCAGCTCCCCTGCTCCCCTGGCATGGGCTATGGCTTCCCCAGGCACTCCTCTGCCAGTGCAGCCCCTGCCCAGCTCCCAGGGCACGGCCCCGCATCCCACACTGCCCCGGGAGCCACGCACAAGCCGCCAGGTTCACAAGTCATACACTGGCCACTCTTGGAGGAGAGATGCTTTGGCTGGGTTCAAACTAACTTGTCCAGCTCCTAGAAGCACTGTGGTTATTAGGAGCAAAAACATTCCCAGTGGAGCTGTTCAGTGGGGTTGAAAGACAAAGTCAATGCAAGAAAAGATGATTTTGAGAGAATATTCTTAACAATTATCCAGCCAACATCACATTTAGTACATTCCTTGACTCATGTCACCCTGCATGGAAACCCTTTGCATGAACAGCCTTGTGAAGTGTGAGAGAGAGGTGCTAGACTCGGTGATAACTCAAAACTATTTTGAAATTAAAATTTCAGAGACAATCTCTTGCCCAAACTAACAGAAAGATAAATGAAAATATAGGAGCATTCTGTAATTAAATCTTTGGTATTATACTGAAGGCTTCCAATTCCTTTATTTACTGGCTGCATATAGAAATGGAGTATTAATATAGAGATATTTATCTCTTTTCAGAGAGCCTTGCTGAGATAAAGGTAGCCAGCAAACCCACTCAACTGTCATTCAGTGTGGGATAAAGTACACCTTTTTAGAAATATCTTTTTCCTGGAGTTCCAGTATGCAATATGGGGAAGTACAATAGTTCAGAAGACATGCTTACTTACATGAGGTTGCACATCCAACAAACAAACTTTGTTTTTAGCTAGAACTGATCGAACAGAGTCTAAACTTGTACCGTAGTAGTTGTTCTTATACTCGCCATACTCGATAAACCTGTGGCAGAAGGTGAACACAACTGGAATCATTTCCATTTTCTCCATTTTTTTCAGAAAAAAAGCTTACCAGTTTGCTTTATAAGATTTAATTCAGGAGCAAAAATATTTTACTTTACATGAGAGTTCTACCATGTTTTATAAAGGAAATGCTGTCAAGTACTTCAGCATGTCAATTTTAAGAAATCTTCTACTTTACTGCTTTCAAATCAGTAACACCTGCTTGTATTACAGTTAAAGAGAAAAAAGCAGTGTAGTCCAACAGCCCACTAATGTTTTCCATCACCTCTTTTTCTGAACTAATGCAATGCAATAAAACAGTGGATAAGCTAAACAATAGAAACTACTGAAATTTCATTGCACACTACAGAATATCCAAATTCTCTGTCTCAGAAGAGGAGGAGTGATGACGGTGCTGGTGGAACCAAAGCGGCTGGTTATTTGCTATAAAAGTACAAGCACTATTTGCCAGAAAAGCAAAGCACAGTTTGAAGTTTCAATAAAACCCACAGCTTTGTGTCTAATACACTTTTGCCCTCTGAAACTGGGGCAGAATTTCAAGCTACAGAATTTTACAGGCTGCTGGAGAGCACGATGCTACCATTGTCTCTTCATTTTAGTTTACTTTCTGGAGGGTGTACAGACAGGGGCTTCACTGTAGATCTCTAAATTCAAAAGCAGAGGAAGCGCCTGGCCTGAAAGAGAGCAGAACTATGCAAACATTGACTCAGGCACGTCTGCAGCACTTCCACACCCCCCCTTCCCTAGAGCTGCAATGCTTTACTGCTGTGACAGAAGATGCTCTATTAAAAGAATGCTCCCCCATCCCAAGCACCTATAATTTCAGTGTTTCCTTGAGGAGCTGAGGCACTGAAACTATTTGTAAGCTTAGAAACTGTTGTGTTTGCACATACTGCTTTTTTTTTTTGTACTCTATGTTTTTCCCCAACTGCTTATATAACAAAATGTAATTTTAACACATCTTCAAATGACTGCAACTTGTATCCACTTGGACTTATTATCTAAAATAACAACCAGCCCTATTTTATAATAAACCATTTTTTAACTGCAGTTCTAGTTAAAAATCTCTTCAACGTACTTGTTATTCTGTACATCTGTCTCAAACAAGTGCTTGGAAATGAAAGTATATTCGACACCATCACTTTCTTGGCTTCTCCTTGGACGGGTAGTGTCTGCAGTTTCATCATGTAAGAAAAAAAAAA
>VWZN01007392.1:119993-215053 GCA_013396955.1 Regulus satrapa
AAAAAAAAAAAGGAAAATATGCACAAACAATATAATTCAAACCAGTTCAGGAAAAACTGAAAAGCACAAACTCTCTGTGCAATACTAAGCATAGCACTTCCCTCACTTCTGAAGCACATAAGGCTGCTCTGGATCTGGTAGACAGCACAGAAGCACATGACAGGAATGCATGCAGGAATAGCAGGAAAAAACCTATTGGACAAGTATCAGATTATAATTTTTTATTAACTAGTGGAAAAATCTAATAAAATGAGGACAGCTGAATAATAAAAGGAGCGGCAGTCCATAACAATTACCCCAGCCTTGATTCTTGTTTAACTTATTAGCATATGAGACCATAAAGGGAAACAAAGCACACCATCCTGATTCATAAAATGTTACGTTCATTAACAGCTCTTGTACCTATGGTATGTGAAACATGGTAATAAAAAAATAGGGTGTGAACTTTATGTTTTAGTGCTTTTCTTTATCTGGTGATCAAAATAGAAATCCGTTTTTCTTTCAATAGCCTTGTATTATTTGCACTTCTTACTTTCCTCCAAGTAAGTATGAGGGGTTTTCTTATAAATGAAACATATTTGTGGGGTTGTCAGTTATGATTAATGAACCCATTAAAACATCCCATTTCAAACAAGTTGAATACTACAGCATCATGTATTCTTCATCACATATGGACATACAAAACCTGCTTGCAGCAACACAGTCTTAAATGCCATTTGATATATCACTCTTCTTCTTAGGCTGACACAATGAAGAACATTTCCAAGACAGAAACCCCAGTTCTCTCTCCAAGTTCTGACTTACTGGATTTCAGGGAGAGGGATTCCTTTACATGTTTGTTTTAACTCATAACCACAAATTTGGAAGAGAAAAGAGAGAAGGCAGCTTGATGAATACTGGCAACTTTTAGAGAAATATTTTTGGGCAAATGATTGCATATATTTCAATGTGTTAAATTTTGGGAACATAGCTTTTTTGTTGTTGATGTTTTCAATACCCAGTTGAAGCAAATATGTGCAGAAGAAATGACTTGGCAAACTGAATGCATTAATTTTTCTACTTAGCAAATTCATTCATACATATACACTTCACAGAATATCTGTACTTGCAAAACACCTGTGACAGAATCTCCTAAATTCAGAATGTTGGAGCCATATTTTTGAAGGATCCCTATAGAAGGTACAAGTAGAAAGCAAACCAAGAAATCCAAGTCTAAAACTGTTGAGTTCTCCATATTAAAGAAAACTCAGTAAAGTATTGCAGAAGTTAATAAAACACGTTACTCTCTTTTATAAAAACCACACTAATTGGTCAGAGAAGGGAAAGAGGAAAAAAATTCCCCAAATCAACTCTTTTAAAGCTAACCAAAGGGATTTAATTAATTTATTCACTGGATTAAACTGTTTATCATCAATCTTAATTTTTCAGCCTAACAGACTGAAGGCCAGTTTGCTGAATGCGAACATTGATAACAGAGTACATTTCACTGCTTTACAGCCAAATCTGGGGTGTTCTTCAGCTGAGTTTCATTTACTAAACCTCACTAACATCAATCATGCTAAATTTGTACTGAAAGTGTAGTGCAATGCCTCTGAGCCAAAAAGCTCTATCAGTTTAATCAATGCTATTTAACACAGAACTGCAGCAGCACTTCTAAAAATTAGAAAAGTAATTCAGATGCCAAGTATGCATTTAGAGACCCAGATTTGAAAGTCCTTAAAGGTAATACAATAATAAAGGCTAATAATGCAAGTATACCATAAGAGAATAGAAGTGCATTTTTACTTACGTGGCACCGTTACCCCGTAGTGCTGGGTATCACTGATTAGCAATTTCCGTTTAAGTTCATTCAGTCCAACCCCTACAGGACCTGAAAGGAAAAAAAAATTGTCCTGTTTCCCAACAGCCAGTTGTCTCCTGTATTCAGGTGCAAGTATGCTCCAAGTCTACATAGCCTATAGCTGTGACATTACTGCCTTTTAATCAGTGATTTGGAAACGCCCACAGTTCCAGCCTCTCTTAGAATATACAGAGCTGACAAATTTCAGGGGATGCAGTTGGCAGTTACACTATTATCTGAGGATATCTGAGAACTTTTATATATCTGAAGGAATATCCGTGAAAAAAAATTGCAAGCAAAGCTGACTTTCTTTTCTGCAGCAGCTACCATCAACGTGCACCCACCTCCATCTCAGCCCTGCTACAAATGCCTGCATCCTAACCTGCAGCTTTCCAGAAAAAAAAAACCAAAACCTGTTTTGCCTGTTTATTTTGCCAGAATACCCCCAATTTGAAGATGAGAGGACCCCAGGGGCAAGTGCAAAGTGCCCTCAAAGCCTCTGCACTCTGTGTGTCAGGACAACCTCACTCCCTCCTTGCCTGTGCCAGATGCCCCTGGGGACAATCGCTTCCACCTTCTCATGGCCTGGGAGCATTGCTCCTTCCAGCCCCTGCTGCAGGCAGGCACACTGCCCAGCTCCTGGGCTGCCTGTAGCTGTCACCATCCACCTTTCGACTGCGTGAGGGTGGCATTGCATGGAGGGAGGAAGGAAGGGCCGTGCTTGCCAGGTCACAACCCATTTGGGATGTTTGGGTTTCTTTTTTTGTTGTTGATTTTCTTTTAAGCTGTGCTTGTCTCCTGCCTGCTGTCTGAAGGAGTCCAAAGCAAATGTTTCCTTCTTCATGCAACTGCCAAAGAAAGACCACTCTTGGAAAGAGGATGACAGGAAGAAACAAAGACTGCATGGAATTTTTTTGACCCGTTTCCTCCACCTCCACTTGAGTAGTGCTGTACTAGAAGCTACTGAGCAAGACATTCCTCTTGGCTTTTGAGTTGTCCCTATTCTTAGCTGTTTGCCAGCCGTGCCTTAGGTCTCTGTGAGGGCACTCTGTCCTGTGAGGTCTCAAAGGCTCTGCAGGCACTCACTGCCTGTCCCCAGGAGCCCTCCCAGCCTCCCTGCCCACTTTGATGACAGGGCCATGGTGCTGTGTGTGAAGGGAGCTCAGCTCTGCATGTTCTTATGTATCTGACAGTGGAGAGCCTTCATTGCTACAGAGCCAGGTCAACAGCAGAAGGCAAAGGAGGCATTGGAACCATATCCCAAATAATGCAATGATAATACCTGTGGTTTTAAGGAAAATTCTTGCACATCTAGTAAAAGTGACACATTTATATATGGAGTGCTTCTTTACAAAGACATTTTAAACAGTGTAAATACAAAACCTAGTAAACATTTAAGGAAATAGTGTTGTAACTGCTACTTATTGGTCAGAGTCCAAAAACAGACTGATGCTTCAATCCCTTCAGGTGCCTATCTGCAAAAATGACCATACACCCTGTCTGGAGTTGAAACACATAATGTAGTGCTTGCTACCTTGCTGCTACCTCCAGACTATGGTCCTGCTGCAAAATCTTAGATTTTCTACATTTAAAGTTTCTGTGTGTTCACATCAGTTAAACACACTACTACATTTCAAGTTCCATATCTGACCTGCCTGTAAATTAATCTATCAGTATGTATAAATGTTTATTTAATATGGTGTACAGCAGCCTCTACTGGTGCATGTCTGCAGAGGACAGCAATGTGTTATGTAGAAAATGGCATTACTTTTGTTATAATTTTTCTTTTCTTTTTAAAATAGTTGAGCTATTTAAGGCAAATATGGACTTTTACAGGAAAAATAATTAAAATTCTTAATATACCCTAGAAAAGTAAACCAAACCAAGTGGAATTCAGTTTTTAAAAATCACTCTATTACTTTTAAGCAAAGAAATCTTACCCATCAAATCCACACAAATAATATTTCCTTAGTCTATGTGCTGTCAAATCAGCAGCATGCTTTTAGCTGTATTTATATATTAAGAGTCCAGGCTTCACTTCCTGCGACACATGCTCCGGAAACTTAGCTTAACTCTGTTTCCAGACCACAACTTCACTACTGCTATCTCCCCTTCCACATTAACATTTAAAAATCATCTTTAAATTGACCTAATGAAAAGTGTAGATTCTTCTTTTACAGTGCTGTCTTCACAGAATTCTCATAACTGTAGCTTATGAAGACTGAGGGCTGATTCCAGCTCAGCAAGCCATCCAGTAAGTGGATTTTTATACTACCTCTCCCAAGTGTAATATACAGTTCCCTCCTAAATACTGTTTTCATTTTGATGCAGCAGAGAAAGATGCCAGTTTCTAATAATTATGAATCTGGACACAATTTGGACTCAAAAAGAATAAATTGTCAGGATTTAAAAGGATAATCCTGATTCTTATAGTCAAATATAAGGCATGCAGGATACATGTCTGTAGCAAAGTCTTGGTTTCCCATAAATCACCCCAGGCAGCAATATTTACAGTTATACTGACAGATTTAGAGATATTTTGCTTACTTTTCTAAAGGAACATTTGTGTTGTTTGCTGTTGCATGTTAAGTCATGTTAATGGTCAAATCCTGCACAAGTGGACTGCAGTGCCTAACTCAGTTTATTGAGAGACATCTGCAGAATTAAACTACCTATCATTAAAACTTGCACTAAATTTTGTACCATTCAGACACGTCTGAAGAAAACTGAAAAAACTTTAAGTTTAGGTTTTGGGAGGGTTAAGGCAGCCAGCCATTCTTCACACAAAATGACATCCTAGCAGTCTTTTGGAAAGAAAAGGAAAATGATCTTTCAGAAAAGATTTTGTGAGTTAGATGACAATAAGCCTGCTGGGATCACAAGAACCCAGTAGGAGACATGCCCTGAGAGAGGCTCTGTGGCTCAGTTCCTAGTACACTATAATGCAATAACAGCACATGTATGTCTGACTGCTGCTCAGTGTTGTAGGAAAGGAGAACCTCATTGTTTTGTGTTTCAGTACATTTTAACAAGCAGTGGGAGTGTACTTCGAGATCTGCTGCTCACTAAAGTCAGATCAGTGAGTTCATGCTGGTGTTCTCATAGGCAAGGCTAGTCACTGTGTTACATCCTATGTATCTGTTCCTGAACCTTGCTGACCTTCCCATGCCTTCAGTCAGGAAGTTTTAATGCAGAGAGCATATTCTTCATTGTCTAGTTAGCTTACTGGAAGTAGCATGGCCATGGTAGGCCATTTTCCTGCACTACTGCTGTAGATCAATTAAGACTCCGCAAGCCAGTACTGAACATGTTAAAACTAAGTCAGGAGATGTGGAGAGTTAAAAGACCCTTTCATTTCATCCCCCTTTGCTCTGAAATAGACCTCGCCTCATCAGAACCCCTTCATGACAAAACCAGAAGTGATGGATTTTACAAAAAACCCTAAGCAATACAATAGAGCGCTTTTCCAGTCTCAGATTCCCTTTCTTTGCAGCAGTGACCAAAAGCACATCTTTGTGGGAAGTACTGACAGCCTCATTCTGAGAGAGAGGCTTTTCTGATCGTGTCTGACACCAATAAAACCTTCTCCTTTATGGTTACACTCCTCTGGTCCTTGCTTCCTCCACTGTCCACTTTGGACAGAGGCATCACCATGGGTGCCCACAGCCCGTGAAAGACTCCGCACACCTCCAGTGATCACACTACATGCACAGAACAGTGCGTGTTTGGGGGGACAACGCTCTTGGTTTGTTAATGATAACTTCATCCTGCCCCTTCAGAAAGCTCTGACTTAGCTGAAACTGTGCCAGATAAAGTTATTTCATGTAGCACATTCATTCTAAGTCTAAGGAAATGAAATTTAGGCTACTCTAGCTCTTAAGACTAGCAGAAGACTTTGTGAGAAGACTTCTAGCAGAAGACTTTGTGAGCAGAACTTTCCCCTCATTAATATAAATGAAAATTCTAGTGTCTAAATAACACATTTCATATTAAAATATCCTACCTTTGTCTGATAGGGCTGTGAGGTATGTAACACTTAGGATGCAGGCAATATTTGTGATGGGAGACTTTAAGGATTTCTTGCAGTTTGGGAACAGTAAGTTACTAGAAGCAGACTGATGACATAATATTGGATAATTTTGTTTTTATCACACTCATCGCAATCCTAACAATTAAAAGCACATAGAAATGTTTGTATCATTACTGCTTCAGATTATGTTATTTTAGCCCCAAGGATTTGCAGGGCTTTATTAATGAACTTACATTTGCAGACAAGGTAAAATCTTGACAAACTGGTACACTGAGCTGAACCTGAGAATACTGTGTATCACACAACAGGTTGTATGAAATTATTGTATGTGCAATTTGTGTTCTTAAAATTAGACTAGACCAATTCAAAATGAAGTGAATTTGTTTCAAAGTTGTTAAATTCCCTCCCCCTAAAAAAAAATGGCAAAACTAAACCTAAACATCCCCTTTTAAACATTAAATTATATATTTATACCTAGCATGTCTAACACAACAGACATCTAGTGCCTCCACCAATTACAGCTAAAGATTAATTATATGTTCCTTTCTTTCCTGGTACTACTATAGAAATTATATTCTATGTATTATATGGAACGCTGCTACTGGCACACAAAAAGCTTTTAAAATGTGTTCTCTTCTACTATACCTGTATTGCTTAGCTCTGCTGGTTTTTCCACATTTTGCATAAGACATTTTTATGGTATTGGCCAGACTTAAGCTGCTCTTAATATCCAGAGAAAAAAACATTAGAATTACTGAAGTTAGCAATAAATTTCTGAATTGCTTTTGTTACTGAAAAAGCACTCTTTCTTCATTTGATTTATTACAACAAAAATCAAATGGAATCGCTAGGCATTCCTTAGATCAGACATATGCAATTTGTTATAAAAAGTCTACTTATCACACTTTTGCACTACACTCTGTTGATGTAACTGTAAAATCAACTCAACCATGTTATTACTTGTTGTATATAACCCACAATCTCACAGTGATCACACTAGTAGGTGGCTGATTTTTAGTGCTGGAGAGTGACAAAACTGTTTATTAAAAACTCAGTGTAATGTTCCCTTGGATATGAGTGATATAAAAAACACAGCTACTCAACAGTTCCTAACAGCGGGTCATATTTCTCTGCTCTGCTGCTTTCGGAACAGAGGAAATTTTGCTAATGAAGCATCAGCCTATGTGTCAGTGCCAAGGAAACAATAATCAATGAGACATTACTCACTCAGCAATGGTTACTCATTACTCATTGGTACTGCAGTTGTTACCTTTGAAAAGCTTAAGATGATGCACTTTCTCTTTTTAGGAGACTGAAGCAATGCATTTTGATTATATAATAAATGCAGTGACAGATCATGGAAGAACAGAAAGTTAACTAAGGATAATGTGTTCAGTCTGCAGCTACGCTTCCATTCATCCTTGGCCAACTTGCATCCATCTTTTTTGTCCATTTACTTTTTCTAATGCACTAAGTGGTTTTGTTTCTTTCTACTTTTATTGTCTGTCTTCATTGACCTTAGGTATTTATCCTGTTTTATTTTTTTTCCCACATAGCTATCTTGATTGATCTCTAGGAGTTGAATATCAAAGTAATTATTTTGAGTTTTAGTACAGCTTGACTGCTGCATTCAGACTTGTAAGCATGGTAGCTGTATTTCAGTGCAATCTCTCCTTGGTTTAGGAAAGCTTTACACACAACCTCCTATTGTATCCCTATATGCAAGTTGGGACATTCTGTCTAGAAAGGTGGACTACTAGACAGGTCAAAAACTGGAGCATGTTCAAAGGGAAGAGGTTATTGGTCTGTGCTCTACGACTCATAAAGGGACTTCCCTGGGACATCCTCTGTTTCACATCCATACCAACAACACAGAGTGGGCCCTTAGGAAGCTTGCCCATGGCAAGACGGGTGATACAAGTGACTTGCTCAAGGGCAGGGCTTCCATCCAGAGGGTTCCAGGCATAGGGTGGCAGAACTTAGTGAAATTTGATGAGGACAAATTTCTGCATTATAGGCTGGGGCCTGACTGGCTGGATGAGAAGGACCTTGGGGTTCAGGTGGCAGAGCTAAGCAGCAGTCCCCCGCACTCACTGGCAGCAATGAAGGGTAACAGGACACTCTATCAGCAAGAGCCTGGCCCATAGACAGACAGGAATTATTCTTCCCCTTCTCTCAGCACTTCTCAGTCCCTTGTGAGGAATACTCTCTCCACAACAAGCCCTGCACTAAAACACTGTTGATAAACTGGGTCAAAGACATCAGAGGGCCTCAAAGATGGTCAGGAGCTGAACCACATAACCTGTAAGACAGACTGAGGGAATTGGGCTTGCCTAGCATAGGGAAGAGATGTCTTCAGAGGGACCCACCAGCACCCTTCTGGCACTCACTAAAAGGATGAAGACCACCTCTTTACTGAGGTGTGAGGCAAGACAGAGAAGACATGATGGGAAGGCAGGTTCCCAAACTTGCTGCCATCAGCAACCTGCTTGGAACCCGGTGTTAATCTTGCTCAGTGGGAGGCTGGATCAGCTGGACTGCTGAGATCCCTTCCTATCTAAATGACTTTCTGGTAAGCATTGTGCTAATCAGCAGGTTTTTGTTTTACCAGGTCAAAAATAAAGAAAGCAACTTACCAACCAAAACAACAAGCCTGTATTTGTCATTAGGTTGTCGTCTATATTTTGCAACTTCTTCATAGGTTGGGATATCTGCTGTATCATACTGATCACTCTTCTTGCACTCATACATGGACTTGTTTGTTTTTTTATCTTTTCTGCTAAGACGAAAGCTTCTTCTAAAACCAGCTGCAGTAAGAACAGGGTTTTTTCAAAGTAAGAAAATAAGTCTTCTTAAAACATTTGAAAACAGTGTCTTCCAAACATTCAAGGATCGAAGCATGGAATAAAAAGTGTATTATATGTTTAATAAGCCAGGTCATTTGAATGATATTTCCCATGTTTTTAAACTATATCAGGTACCTATTTAAACTGCAAAATTAAGATTACCAATAAAAAACATAACCTTTGCAACAACAAACTGCAAAATATAATTGCAAAAAATTGTTAATATATTTAAGTTATTTAGACTATTTGAGTGTCTTATAGATTGAAATATATACACAAGGCAATTCATGCAAACTGGAATCTCACAGCACATCTAATGCATGTCTATTAGATCACCATGGCACACAGACATCAAATACAACACAGGATAGAAACGAATCTGGTGGTTGAAAGGGTTAATAAGAATTAACTGCTCGAACAATTCTGTTGTGCTTAGCTCCATGCTGACAGTATATTAAGAAAGTGCATTAAACCTTTCTGGAGTATGTTTCTCAATCCAAGCATTCACAGTTAAATTATAAAATACTTCTTAGACATCTTAGACAATACAGTACACATATTATGAAATTAAAAGTTAATATTACTAGTAAATCTATATTTGTAATTGTGTCAACTGTGTGGTATCTATTGTGCTTTCTAGAGAAGACTTGAAATTTCACATAGCTTTTAAGCACTCTCAAAAAGGAGAAAAGCTTGAGAAAAATTTTCAAGGAGAACAGCACAAAACCCCTGTTTTACACTACATGTTAAACATGAATTTACTCCTCTGTTAATGATTACCTTAGATTTTTTTCAAATAAATCCTTTATATTGCATTACATTAGACTTTATTCGTACCTCTACAACACCACTTTTGTTCTATAAGGAAGTATAGGAAAGACTGTGAAGATGGCAAAGCTGATTTCACTGTCTGGTGGTAGTAGAGTAAAACACAAGTTATACTTTAAATATTGTTATTTTTTTCCCCAGAACACTTCATAGGACAGTAAACATGTTAACTTTTGGTGACCCCACATTTTTAACAAAATGTTTTCTTATTCTTATAATAGCACTTATGTTTAGGCATTTGAGAAGTAATCGTATTACAATTTCTTCTTCAAAGATAATATTGTGCAAGTTCAAGATTCAGTTCTGCAAATATTTGGCTCCAGATCTGAAGAGAAATGCTACAAGGCTTAGTCATAGGCTCAGCATTTTGCACACATACAGTTTCACTGAGCATAAATTGTCAGAGAACCTGGACCATAGAGGATGTTAACCAAGTTGTTTAATTGATGTGAGCCCCTATATCTATGGGAATCTACAACACAAGCATACACACAAAAGGAGAAGAAAAAATCATTTGAGAATACCATAAAGTCAATACATTTATATACAAAATATGAATAAATAAACAGAAAATCTATGACAAAGGAGAAGAGCTAACATAACAGAAGGGGCAGAAGATATTTTTAAGAAGTACAGCATAGTCTAGACTAAATAGAAGGTGGGCTGGCATAGAAAAAAGATCAAAATATGAGACAAGAAAACATAAAGAAATAGACTAAGGTACATTATTTTATTATTTAAATAACACTGACATTGAAGTGACTGCAATCAGAAGTAGAAATGCTCTGTTGGAGGGCTCGCACACCCACAAGAGGGCCTGGGAGATCTTGCCTGCCCTATGGTGAACCACCACAAAACAAGGATGTTCTCTTGATCATAACTATGCCTACGTGTATAGACAGCTATATAATGAAAGGTTAAAAGTAGCTTCAGCAATACAGACTACAAGAAAGGAGTTGGAACTTTCCTGAGGCCTCGTCTAAAATGCTCCTGATGAAAGCAAAACCAAAAACCAACAAAAAAAGTTGCCAGAACCCTGAAAATTACTCTGTTTGTTGCATTTTTCCCATTTATAATAATTTTATGGAAAAAACAAAAATAGAGAAAAAATAAAGAAGACTTCTTCACCATTGAATACTAAATGGCTTACAAAATTAAGAGCTTTGTTACAAGACCAAGACTCCATCCATGTATCTGGAAAAGGTAAAAAGTAAGGATAATGATCAAATTAAGCTAATTAAGATGGTCTCTGTTCCAGTTTGGTGTTGACCTTACAATTGACAACAGCTCTGTAGCCCAGATCAGCTGTCCCAAAATACCATTAGAACAGTTTCTCAATCTCCACCTAAATGGTGAACTGTGCAATCTTTAGGAAAAGTATTTTTTCTGCAAAATCTTCCTATCAATTCAATCCCCACTTTTAGGTTTTGGGAAGAACATTTGTAACTTGTTCCTCTTCCCTCAAACCAATTTATTCAGATTTCATTAGGAGACTATCAGGTAGTTTCTATCACTATTTCTTTCACTCCTTGAAAAAGGAGAAAATATTTCAGCTCTGTCTTCAGGCTGATTTGTCCCTTGTCACTTTTACAGGGTCCACAGGAAACATAACAAAGTCTCAGGTAATATGATTCCACTGCTAAAATATATATATATAATATATATATATAATATATTTTATACTTCACTTCTGCCAGTGAAACTCATTGGTAAAATGAAAATAGTAATATTGTCCTGTATATTAAGAAAGCTCAAAAGAAGTTCAACCAGAAGTTGGACATTACAAAAATTAATATATACTAATTAAAAAGAACAAAAGTGAGAAAAAAGATAGAAACCAGAGTAGGGCTGACTTATCTGCAGTGTGCTGGTGAAGATGCTCTGTAAAACTACTATAATTAAAAGTTTGTGATATGCTGTTTGCTTTGCCACTTTATGACTACTTTCAATTTGAAAGTTTTTTAAACTGTTCCTCCAAGTGCATCTGAATAGCTCCATACAGAATTTCAAGCAAGTTTGCTTTAAATAGCATTCAAACTCAAGGAAAATATACAGTTCCAAGAGGAAGGATGAGACTATTTCAAATATATGCAACACTTCTATGATACTGCTGCTGCATTCCTGAAAGGATCTTCCTTTTTCATTGCTCACCATGTGCCATTATATATCCTCTGATATATGGCTTAACTTCACTGTGACCTAGAAGCTGTTCTATAAAGATGCTAATAAATATTTTCTATTGAATCTCTGCACTTGTAATTGCATTTTATATTAGGAACTATGACTGCACAAAAATATTAAGCTGAACTGAAACAATATAGTACTTTTAATGAATAAAAACATTTATGAAAAGACAAAAAATTCTACTAATATTTGCATATTTTATAGTTTTGAAAACATGAAACCCAAACTTCATATATTTAAACTAACAATAGAGCATCATTAAAAATATAGTGATGATTACTGCAGAGAACCAAACCCAATACTAATATGCAATAGAAAATGTTTCTGTAAAACTATTGAGGTTAAAAGTAAATTTCTATAAAGAACAAAAGTAAAGTGTATTGCTTGCCTAGAATATTTGATAATATAAACCTTGATGAATATGAAAGGAGCTCCAGGCTACACTGTCAGTGGAATATGGGTATCAGCAGAGATTAACCTGAGTTGCCAAGTATGCAGACTATAAAATAAAAGGGGAAAATTCTGCCACTAAAGCGACATAATCTCCTGAACACTGAAAAGCTTGCACCAGCTCACTGGTTACAGCTACATGACTAGAAGCTTACTGAACATGCAAACCCATAAACTACTGCTGGAATGTAACAGAATTGGTGAAATAAGAGCAGGCTCTGGAAAAAAAAAATTAAGAACAAATGTTCTACTACTACTGATGGCTTCAGAACTTATATTTCTCAGTATGAAATAAAAATAAAAAATCATTACTAATAAACTTAATTAAAGCGCAAAAATCAAAGAGAAATCACTTAGATCTCTAAGAATGTGAATAACACTTTAGCAGCAAAGTTTGATTATTCTTTTAACCATTAGCAGTATAAATTTTGTTGTCTCAGAACAACATCCTTACACTTATATAGAGAAATCCACGGGTGTCTCACAGAGAAATCCAAACTGAACACAGGCAACCTGTGAACCTGCCTGCCTTGCAATATTTTAAAAGAATGATAATGTAAATAGCTGTGCTTATTTACATTTAATGACATAATTATGAAGAAGATTGCAACTATGTTGTGTAAATGTCACAAATATACTAAAAAACCAAAGTTATTTCTCAAATTCAGACAGACTACATTAACAGGAAATAGCAAAATATAAATTCATGCATGCTTCATATATTCACAAGTAGGACTCCAGAATGCTATAAAGCATGGGCTTTTGTTAATTTTCATTCATTAAAATAAGTGTTTAAGTATGTGTTTAAATTACATATGTTCTTCACTGAATTTAACTTCATCTTAAAGTGAACAACTTTTATTTAATTGTAAATGCACTTAAGAGTAAACTTTGTATTCATATTACTGACAAAAGTAAGTTTGGTACCATGGTCATTATCTAGGTTTGTATGAACATAATATTTTTACTAGATATTTGTGGATATTATTTTTCCCCCCAAAATGTTGGTATTTTTTTACACTGGCTCATATACTGAGGATTTCTATTGTTACACAGGAACTGCAGAAACACAGAGCAGACTTCTTACTCTGTTTGCTTCTGGACTGATTCCCAGCTTGCACATTTAGACAGGGTTAATAAAAATTTAGATTATGTCTGGATTTTAAAGACGAAATTGAGAATAGTAAACAGATGATATTCATCTATATTTACTGTATGTTCATAAAAGTTCAAGCAATGTAACCAGAATTTAAGCTTGGCAAGGGCAAACTCCTAACATTTTCCTCAGCAATTCCTCAGGAAATTACAGCAGAAACATACAATACCATACTGCAGCTTAAATATTAGAATTTGGTGAAAAATCATTAAATTTATCTGAGTCACTTTAGAGGAGAGGGTTCAAATTAATAGCAGTATAGCCTTGGATATAAAAGATTTGACCCCAAATGGTTCAGACATTCTGCCTTGGGAATACTCTCTTCCTGAGCTCTTCATGACCACCATGTATGTGTCTGAAGTACACATCCTTTCAGAGAGGAAAGAGTAATCTTGTTCACGGACTGAAGCACCAGAGCCATATACATGGTGTGTAAAACAAGGAGTGCATGAGACAGTTTGAATTAGAGATCACTGTGAACTGACTTGGTTTTTTTGCATGCAAAAGAATGGTAGCATCAACTTTCAAAAGCTTATCTCCTTGTTCTTAAGAGAGGAAAATTTTAAACGAATGATTTCTAGTGAATGATTCCAAGGAACCTCTAAGCCAATTTCAAAGCCAAAAAGCTCCTTATTCACAATCAGTGAATATACTTGTGTCCTTACCCCCAAACTGGTCCTAACATTCATTTTCTGCCTTCTGACTCTCCTCTCTGACATCTCATTCCAAAACCACATAGCCAGCATGAGACGGCTGAAGGTATCACCTCTGGACTGCTGACCAACATTCTACTACGTGAAAGCTCTCAAGAAAGAAACCATTGCTTGAACCGTCCTTAACAATTCTGAATAATTTTTGTGAAGTTTTGCCTAAGTAATCTACAACCCACCTTGATATTTTGGTGGGGTTTTTTTTGCATCTGGGACAGCAGTAGCTTTTTCCTCAAGACATCTCCTTCCTAAGATGATCATGTCTTTTTGGTAACTATGGACCAAATGTGTCAGTGAAAAAGGCTACAGTATCTAGAAGAGGTGGATTCTGTTTTGCTACCTTCATTCTCCAATAAAGCAGCAGCCCACTAAGATCTGATTGCAAAACCACGATAGCCCCACCCTAAGAATTCATGCAATATGTATTTACATACAGAAGGAAAAGATGGGGGGGGGAGGGGGGATGTTGCTCCTGTTTCAAGGAAATTATTTGNGGGGGGAGGTTGCTCGTGTTTCAAGGAAATTAGTTGATAAGGAAAATGAATTTCATCTGGAATCACGTCCAAATGATCATTTTCCAAACTTACCAAATATTTCAATACAGTTACAATTCAACATTAACTTAGTTGATTACTTAACAAAGGTAAGAAATTATGTATTTGCAGCACGACCAGATAAACACAAGTTCCACAAGCACAGGATGGAATTATACCACACTGAGGTTTTGTAAAAAGGTCAAAGTTCTTTCAATCATATACTTTGTGTGTACCTGATGTAGTTTATATACCACACTTAAAACCATTAAAGTACAATGTGAAAACAACTCCAATTTACAGTACTGGTCTAGGATGTTTCAGTGAGCCCACTGGCTTGGAAATACTAAAGTACTTTGACAAGCTTCTCCCCACTCCTCTTGTAGTTGGAGGATGAAAGTGTTGGGAAAAGGGCTGGTTGCCACAAAATCTGCTCCAGCCAGCCTTCAGCTGGCAGGAATTCTGGACAGTTTCAACTAAAATATTTTTACATAGGTTTCAAAAATGGCACAAATTAAAAAGTTGAAACATATCATGGAACATTCACCTTTTTAAAATGTTACTTTTGTTTGAAATTTGGAATCTTGAAAATGAAGCCAAGGGACTCTTGCCCCTCCTCTTCCCCATTCCCCGCAATGATACATTGAGCTCAGACTGGCTTTAAAGCTAAATTTAAGCTACTGAGTTATTATGACTGATATTCTGTTATGTGGAAAAAGGCCTGGTGCCTGCAAATTTTCTCTGTATTCTCACTGAATCCACCCAAAAAGGTTAGATAGACATGTACAAAGAAAAAATGCATACACAAAACTTGAATAAAACCTTGAGAATGTCTTTAAATAATTACCCAAATTTTTAATGACACAGTAACCTTTTCATTTCATTAAACACATAGCTTGCTTCCTGTACTTCAAAAAATTTGACTTTAAAATCAAACCAGCATTTTAGTAGCCTATGTTCAACCAGATAAAGGCATACACTACATAAACCCTTTATGTCAAATCCAATGAGCCATGTTTAAAACCTTTATATTCATGCATTTTTCATGCAGAGTAAGGACATTTGTATGCAGATTACCCCCAAAAGCAAAGTGGACACAGTAGCTCCAGGGAAAAGAAGCTGAAAGAAAGGAACAAAATTGTCTTTTGTAACCAATTGCTCACCTAGATAGGATCCACTGCTGTGACCAGCACATTCAGCATCTTCTGGACGAAGGGTAAAAGCATACAGAATAAGAGCCAAGAAATAAAGCAGAATAGTTAGAAGCCCAGCAAAAAATATAGAAGAAATTATTTTTTAAATGACAACAGTACAAAGCATAGCATTAAAAAGTCTTCAATAAGCCATTTTCTTAAAAACATAAAACAATATTTATTGTTTTATATTTTAGCTGGAGATATTCTTGGATTTTGCAGCATGCACACTGATCTTTTTTACCTTTTCAAGCAAAAGTTGCGATGACAACAAACATTCTAAAAAAAATTCTAACACTGTATTATTCGTGTTTTATCAGTTAATAGAAATATGCCACTTAAAAGAAAGCAAAACAATTTGATGTAAATCAAGCTTTTTTTTGTAAACTATACATTATCAGACTTCAGCTTTATGTTTTGGCTCACTGGATTAGACAGAAAGGTTTTTGATCAAAAACACATCCTCTCATTTAATATAAAATAGCTATAATGTATATTTTTACATCCCAGAGGCCCTTTGATCAAAAATAAGAACTACAATTTCTAATGCTTTTATAAACAAAAGCCTCTTAAGTAAAACAAAAACAAAAAAAACCAAACCAAACAAAATCCCACAAGAGATCAGCTGCTATTACTTTAACATATGCTGCAAACATAACAATAACCGGCTACACTCAGGGAAACTCAGAGGGAAACCAGAAATGATGATACCACATAGATGCACCTTCTACCCTCTCAGAGAAACAGTCTGCCAGTATTAATTAAAAATGCAAGACCTCTCATGGCTATGTAATTAACTTGGAACCATCTCTCTCTCCATCCCAGCCCACCCAAGTGCTGCCAGTTTTATTCTATCATACTGCCTTTCTATACATATCTTGCAGAAGTTCAAGAGAGAGAAAGCAGTTTAAAACAACAGTTCAAATTACTGATCATTAAATGAAGCAACTAGGAACATTCTGATACTTTTGTCTACTTTAAAACATGAATCAACGTATTTGGTGGCAATATTAAAGCATCATATGTATAACATCTCTTAGAAACATTGGGCTATACTCAATTTAATTCTAAACACATGTTCTCTAAATAAAATTATTGGGCTATTCAGGGAAACTTTTATACATGTACCTTCAATTTCCTCTGAGAAGCACAAAGGAGAAATAGGAAAGGAAATCATTAAATGTAGTAAAAACATAACTTAAGAAAGAAAAGTTAAATTGAAGAAGAAAAATGCACCTACCACACTCAACCGCTTCCTCATCTTAGAACAGCCAAAAAGACAAAGTATTATTGTTTAATACTTCATAAATAGGAAAAAATTCAGGTATGTAAGCTACTCTCAAATTCTCTTGACAGCACCTATTATATCGAGTCATATACCAACATAACCAGTAATGAGTTTAACTACTCTCAGAAAAGGATGTAAAAACGCATTGAAATACTACGTGCACTTTAAACTTCCCATATGTGATTATTCCACTATTCATTTGGTAGAAACGACTTTACCCCATTGTCATAGAAGATCTCTTCAGCATTAAATGCAAAGTTAGTAAGTTCCAAATAATCAGTCTTAATGTAGAATTTCTAAGAATTACTACCGTGAACACAATCTCAGTATTTTTCTGCACTTACAGCAACAGCTGAAACTGCCCTTCAAGGTTGATTTTGGAAAAGTTTTTTTGTTTGGTTTTTCTTCTTCTTTTTTTTTTTTTTTCTTTGAAAGTCTACAAGTGCAGCCGACAACATGCTGAAAGAATTCATACACTCTTGTAATCTTTTCTCTGATATTATCCTAATATAATAGAGCTACTTAAGACTTTATCCTTACCTACAGTAAACCAATAAATTTATACAATCATCTTTGGGGTTATACAGAAAAACAAAATAATTTTTTTTCCACACACATATTGTATACTAAGGTTAAGATTTATAGACAGATTTAACAATCTACCTCTCATTCAAATTTCCTTTAGAATGTGGATAAATAGGCCAAAAATATATTCATTTCAAAGACACTCCATGAAACACATATTTTCTCAGTAAGTGAAAAATTATTCAAGAGCTATTTTACAATCTTTTATGCGTATCTAATGCACAAATCAAGGGATAGGTCAAAATTCTCCTGCATTATGACCACATGGAAGAGCTCTTCTCATTTCATGTCATGAAACAGACATAAGAGTCCTTCTACCGCAGGAAAAATACTGTTTCGTACAATTACTTCTTGGTACCCTTTTTCTTGAGGACTTACATTTTAAAATAATAATTTGGAAGACTTTTCTGAATCTTATTTAAAGTTTATTTCTGTGGTCAAAGTGGCTATATGGTTTAAGTCAGCTGGGAAGTCCTGTAAGGTGAACACTCTTTGGCTGACCACATTTGGTGCCTTGAAAGAGTGTAGACAGTTTTGTGAGTTGAAGGTGAAAGCATTAGATTAATTTTTCTCTCAACCTTAAAAGCTCCCAGTTCTTGACAAATGGCCTGAAGTTGGATCTAGACTAACAGGCTGGCTTCTAGGTAATAACTCGTTTTTCCCTCTCTGTGATGCATAACAAATTTTTCTGTATTTCCATTTCTATGTCTTTCAATAGACTGCAATGTATCTTCTGCAAACAAGTCACTAATGCTCAAGGCCAATTCACGTAAATAGATGTTTAAAGTCTCCCGAATTCAATTAAGTTATTTGACTTAATGAGTTATCATTTTAAAATACTGTCTGATATTTTAACACTGGCAAGAGGTAAGCCCTCATTTAGGGACAGGAGAATGCAGTCCAGGAGCAAAGGAGGTCGGTTTGTACACATGGACAGAGTACAGGTGGACACTTGCTCAGCCCTGACCACTGCAGACCTCACAGGAGTCCTGCAGGTGTGGCACATGGTGGAGTTAGCATCAGGGCTGAGAATGCTGAAAGGAATCCAGGCTTCTGGGCTGCCCTGCCAGGAAAGGGAACACGCTTGTCTGTAAGTGAAAGACATGGGATTCCCAGGTGAGTCAGCTGATCCCAGAAAGCACAAGCCAAAACCTCTACAAGCTGACGTTTAATGTTGAGATAAAGACATTCTGGACTTCCTGTGTTTTGTTAAAAATCTTCCTTTTTAATACTGCTCTTAACTTTCTTGGGCTACTCTTAAGGTTGAAAATAACAGTCTGCATGTAAAGATCTTGGAAATCACTGGGTTTTCACAGCTTAATGCAGCTATAAACAGTCATCAACATGTAGCTCCCAGTTTGAACTTTACAAGGAACTTTACCAGAGCTATTGCCTGTCCCTAGTAAAGTCAGAGATTACTCGCCAGGAAAACTTTGTACTGTGATTCACTACTAAAGTTCTGTGCATCCAAAGCAGATGTATGCTTGCAGCAAGCATGTGCCCAAAGTTCTGAAGTTTTGAGATATGAAAAACTGGGGCCAATACAGTTTCACTAAATTGAAGTGGTCTGAGAAAGGAAAATTCTTCAGCTGGAAGGGACAAATTAAAGACTAAAAGAGGTCAAAGACTAAAGAGGAAGAAATCCGATGGGAAGTAGGAAAACAAAAGCAATAACAAATTTTTTTTAAAACAAACAAAAAACCCAACCAAACAAACAAAAAAAAAAAAAAAAACCCAAATCAAAACCATAAGGGAACATGGAAAAAACAAACCACTGAAAAAAGAAGAAATACAAACAATTAAATGTATTGTGGTAAGAAAGGAGAGGCAGTTCCAAAGAAAATAGTCATGAAGCAGGTTAATGAAAAGCCAACAAAGCTGTAACAAGACAAATGGGAAAAAAAAGAAATAGGAAACACAAGTACAACTGAAGCTTAGGTGGTTTTATTCATTTTTAGAAAGATTTCAGCATAGCAAATAAACTAAACTATAACAATGAAAATCAATATCATATACACTGTGGTTTTGTATGTATTCTAACTAAAATGTAATCAAGATTTGGTTTTTGGGGTCCACACCTAAATTATACTACTTAGGAAGCTCAAAACCAGAGCTACTTCCAGGAACTTTTTCAACTCTTCGTAACAGTCCAGCACCAGATTAAGATTTTTAGCTTTTGTTGACTTTCTTACAGAAATATTTCCACCAAGCAATTTTACTTAAATGTTTCTCGATCTAAAATTTGATCCAGCAGCTCTGTTCTAGTTTCTTATCACAAACAAGTTGCATTATTCCTTAAAATATACTTAACTTTAGTAACCAAGAAATTATGACACACAGTGGTTGGCATTACAGTGACTATATTAAACACTCTCTTGATTTTTTAGTGATGAACAGACCCACACAGCAATCAGCATTTATACTGTTTTGCAGGTTTTTATGCTATGGAGTTGTGTAGATTGAATGATACATTATGTTCAGGCAATGGGAAATTTAAGATGATCCAATTTAATTCTCTCATAAAACCATCAGTAACAGTATCTCTAAGAAGATAATTTGGAAAATGAAGAAGGACAGTCTTGCAGTGAAGGACAGATCCATTTCCAGTTCTGTCTCACGTGACCTTGACTCAAATGTCATCCAGCTTCAGGTTTCCTTAATTTCTCTGTGGTAGCAGGAAGTTAAGATTTGTAAGGACAGAAGACTTTTGAAAAAAAAAAAGTGCTAATTTAAGTCTATAGGTGTGGTTTATTTTTTGTTTATACTCGTAACTACCTGCAGGTGGGCAATCAGGTTTCAAATATGAACACAGAAAAATACTGAGAAGAAAGGCAGAGTTAAGATTGTGCAGCAATTATAACAAGCACAAGAATCCTACTATACATTTATCCTAAATGTTTGGTCTTCAAATACAAGTAGGACAAAGAATTTATTCTTTTAGCCTGTTTAATTTTTTTTTTTGTTGGCATAAAATAATCTTCAATTCAAAAGACACTCAACTGTGGGCAAACTGGGTTACATCTTGTTTGAATGAACACCATTTGGCTGCAGTTAAGTCTTTCCTCTTGCTCACACAATGCCAATCACATACCGTAAATCAAAACTGAAAGTAAAATGGGTTTTAAGCCTTAGAAAAAGTATATGGTGATGACTTTTTCACAGTAAATATTTACATTTAGCATTAAGTACACAGAAAAAATGTATTTTCATGGAAAAGACATCTCTCAGCAACTAACTCTGTCATATATGCTACATATATATATATATTAAACTTTACACACAGGGTATAGGTATACACATACATACGAACACAGTGCACAAGTTGACAGAGCTTACAAGCTACACTAGTATAAAAGATAAAGTTACCAGTAATTTTCATCAGAAAAAACATATATATAACATAAGAATAAACACAGCAACCACTGTGAAAGCAAAATTATGCTGAAGGAATAAAATTTCTTGCCTGATTATTGCAGTTTATAACAACTGCAGAATAGTAAGTTATTTGGTTGTTATTCAGAGATTTTTTTTTCCTTAAAAAAACAAGTTATCACTTTTGCCTACAACTGTAACTTAAAGTAAGCTACACATGCAAGCATGACCCAACCTCTTGGCAGTATCTATTACAGTCAAAGCATGAGTAGTCTTTGTATTGAAGTGAACAGACTGGGAGCTATTAAACAAATAATTCTTCCCAGTACAAAGTCTCATGTCACTCCAATTTAGTCAGCATGCAGTAACAGGAGAACTCACAGAGGCAGCTCTGGCTGACAGGCTGTCCAAGCTAAGATGACCACCTAAAGCCAGGAATGCTGGTACGTATTACTGAGGAATACCAGGTGAGCAAATTTCTGCAGAGCTGACATTCAGCAGTGGCTCACAAGCTCAACACAAAAGCAATTGCACATAGGCAGACACATCCACAGAACCTCCCTCTGTCTCCCAGAGAGTCTCCTCACACCCACTCAGCTTTATGGCTCATTCACCAACCCAGCACATGCAGGGTTAGTCCCACTCACACAATCTCATGCAACTCTGTTCCTTTACTTTCATTCCATTTTCCTACTTTTTTTTCCTATGTTGCTTGTTCTTACAATTTTTTCCCCCAGTATCATTTCCCCGCAGTATTAATGTACAAAACTGCTTTTTGCTGAAAAGTCATTGCTGTTAAGTATGGAAAAAAAAAGCTGAAAATACTTCAGGGGTTTGTTATTTTTCCATCACATCTGCACTAACCCTAATCCTGGGAATTAACATATCAATTCTATCAGCAGGTCAGAACACCTAATAGCCACTTATCTCATGCCTCAAATATTACTGTTGAATTTACTCAGGTTTTCTACCAACAATAGCAAAACAAACCAGGTCAGTTCTTGTCAGTAGTTTTTGTATTCACTGTTTCAAAGACTTTGACAAAATAAATATTTAGTATTAGTATTACTAATGTATTTAACAATATACAGCAAGTCAAGCAACTGAACCATTGCACAAATAGTGACTATAGTAATACCCCTGCATAATACTGTTAATTGCATTAATCTAAGAATTTCAAAGCACATCCTCTGGGAGGTTTTGCTTAATGGGGCTTATGGGCAGCTTTTGTCCATTCTTCCATTCCTGTGTTCTTCCATTGCCCTTGTTGCAATAGTTTCTCCTTTTCTTTATCCTCAACACAGAATTTCACTTTCTGTTTTTTCCCTTTATTTTTTATTCCTACTTTTCCTCTTGCCATATCTTAGATCTTCCTCTTGTCAGCGCAGACTCCTCCTACATTGCCAGTTTACTTCAACTTCAGTCCCAGATACCATCAAACTGTGCATCTCCTCCGTTTGCACATTAGAAAGTGTGATTTCATTTACCTTTCAATATGGAGTGTACACTGTTCTGCCCCCTCCTTCAGTGTACACATGACATGTAAAATGTTTTTCACTTTAACGGGTACAGTGTGAGAATGATTCTGTTTTATCTTTCAAGATAAAGAGTTAAATGCTGGGATAGGCATGTATACTTACACACAGACACAATGGAACAGCTCACTTGGCTGTTAATGTGAAAATAAGAATTGGGATTTCCATTAAAAACCAATCCTTTTAATAACTTAGAACTAGACTGGGCTTGTTTATTTCAGAGCAAATAATTCTTTCAGAAAAAGTTTTGTAGAAAGTATTTCTTACTCTTTCCTCAATATGGGTATGCATACAATCATAACCAAAAAAGGCCACTTTTATTTTGCTTCCAAAATGTATGATACACAAATATGCATTAAGATCAGCAACTATGTGCATTGCTATGCTGAAAATAGAGAAAAATTCAAAATAGGAAACAGAAAGAAGGCTTCCCAGAAGTAATCCAGTCTATCTCCTTTCAGGTTTTGGAACAACTTAATTATCAAAGCAAAACCAGTTGCTGACTGTTTCAGACAGCTTTTTGTGTAGATAGTTGTAACAGTCCTTGCCAGTTCCAGGACTGGCTTGAGAAGAAAGGAAAAAAGAAGGTATAGAATACTTCTTGCATACTATATGATTTTAAACTGATTTTTAGATTAATTTTCAAGTAGAAGGACACTACCAGCCTGGAATCCCACCTAAGAAACCAACGCTGACTCACATTTTTGGGGTACTCAAGAAAACAGAATATTTTCCTATATTCTCCCTATTAAAAACAAAGGTAGGTATCAAGGTTTTTCCTCATTACAAAACATGGGGTTTGTGGAATGAGTTGACTGAACAGAGCAGACCAACATCCACAGCTACATACTATGTGTCAAGAAAGCTTTCTAGTGCTACTCCCAGTCCGGTCAGGAAAGGGATTTCACTCAGCAGCTCTCCTGAAGTCAACAGGTTTTCATATTTTTGGAAGCCATAAGAATATCAGCTGGCAACTTGCCCTTTTTTCTTCAAACTGCTAAGAAAATTCAGGTCACATGACTGGATGGGATCCACTGCAATAGCAAGCAGCCTCTCAATATACAGCAAGTTCAGGATGATCTGACGAACATGTCTCCCCACATAATTACCCTTCCAAACACTGGAAAACCCTATATCAAGATGAAGGATTTTAAAAAACCCTGAAGAAATCAAGCATTATCAATTTCCCACCTCCATACATGGGCTAAAAGAATTGAACACAGCAGTTCTTTCCAATTTTCTGTCCTCTGTGTCACCTTCCTTAGTGGGGCTGTGACAATGCTGTTTGCTCAGCTGAGCAATGCAGGAGATTTCCAGCATCTCACAGTTTTGGCAAGATGATTGCTGCATACAAATACAGACATGGCTTCTGTATCTCATAGCTTCACTGCTATGCTTGGTAACACAAAAAAACATCTGATTAACTTTAGAAAGGTCACAAAGGTGCAGAGTTGCCCAGCAGAATCTTCTTCAAAATCCAAGTAAGTGGAAGGTTTTCCTGAGAGCAATTTCATCAACATCCTAGACATAATGTTTTTTTTCTGCTGCCGAATCCTGATCTTTAAAATGTCTTCTCTATGAAGGATCTGAATTCTCTCCTAAAAATATGTTTGGTCTTTGAATGAAAGGATAAATCTCTACTCAGAACAGCAATTCCCCTGTTCCCATGAAAATCTGGCAGATATAGCAGCAGACTGTCTTAAGGAAAAAGGAAGAGAGAGAATGACAAACCTATGTTACTCTGCAGTCTTTCTTCCTTCAAGAGGCCCCACTGGTTTTTAGATGACATTTAGCTGGGACTTGCTTTGTTCAAAGAAATTCCAAGAGAGAACAGTAACAGGCATACTGCTTGACCCTCATGCTCTGTCATGTCTTAAAGGCAAGAAGAAGAAGAGAGGAACTCTTCTCCCTGTTCAAGCTAGTTAAGGCAGTCAGTGGAAAAAGCAGAGACAACAGTAGAGATTGTACTCTGGGTCTTTTTGGGTTGTAATTTTTGGAATTCCCAATTAAGTTCAGGCTGCCTATTTGGAAGGGTGAGATGCATCTTGTAAAACCTTTCACTTGAAGGTCACTAGAAAGATGCAGTCCATTATAAAAGGATTCATGCGGTGTTGCTGCAGCAGCTGATTTACCTCTTCAAAAGCACCAGTGCCACCTTAATTGAAGGCTCTTGTTGAGTGTATTATCCAGATTCAAGAACAGTGGGCAGAGAGAAATATCTATACCCTGGGACCAGACACTTTTCCAAAACTGGGGCAGAGCAACTTGACCTAGAACCTAGAAAAACAACAGATTTACTACAAGCTGGAGAAGCTCCTCTTGTTTCTAAGATCTATGTAAATAGAAAAGCTACAGTGCAATTGTAATGTCTGTTACTGTAATTATGAAGCTAATCAAGGGCTTTGGAGTTAACAATAGCATTAGGGCACACAATCAAACACTGAAATGGAATGAAAGATAGAAAATGCAGATTATCAGAAAAATAACAGTTATTGTCAAGCTTCAGAACACAACAACCATAGCAAGAAGTTAGGAAAATTGCAACAGAAACCTTAGTGAGGAGTCTTTAGTTAAAAGCATTTAGTTTGGCACTTAGTGTGCCAGCATCCATTGTTTGCCAGAGTATCCATACTTTTTCTTTCATTGTTAGGTAATGAAAGGTGGTTGGAAATATTAGATTACTTTCTGAGTGCTTCTAGCTGAACTCACAATCATGTCTGTATTTAAGATTTAGATCCTATTGTAGCATGATAGTTTCTTACATTGCTCACTTTGTTATGAGTCTGTACAACTGAAAGAAATAACAGGTCAAGTAAAATATGCAATAATACTTAAAACAGATGCTGATGTAAATTCCAGTGAAGAGAAAATATTTGTTTCAATTTATTTGCTTTCTTAGAGGTTATTTTTCTTATATTGTGCAACTACCATATTTAAAAACAGAGACTATTAAGGATGAGTTTGTTTAAAAAACAGTAAGAAATTATTCTGTATCAATGTGTAATGATTCTGTATCAATGTGTATCAATGAACTGAATGTTCTGACTTTAAAAAAATTCTACTGCTTCAAGGGACACAAAAAATTACCAACTATATGGGAGAGAGAGGGGGAGACTATCAGACATTTTATCTTACTCTCAATATAAATTTCATTGTGTTGATCCAGTCCAAATTATATAAATTATTAAGCCAATTCTTTACCATTTCAACAGGAAAAGAATACTCTTCAACCTTTGAAATATTATCTATCAAAATATTAATTGTGCTCAGTACTTCAAAAAACAAAGTGAGAGGGCTGGGAAAGGTTTCCAGCTGCCTTTAAAGCCTTTAATGATATTATTTATATTTATTTTCCTACTGATACAATGGGAGCAAGAAACTGTTGTGTCTGGGAGAAATGCATCCTGTGGTTGAAACAAACTCCTATTTTATAAGGTTAGAGATGTGGAGATGTGGAGTATTATTTCTATTCCAGGTTAACAGACTTACATGATTTTCTGTTGGAAATTTTCAATGGCTGAACCTGCACTTCTGGTCTTCTTAATGCAAATCTCCTATAAAATGGGAGGTGATGGGGAAAAGACACAAACTCCTCAGTTTTCACTGCAAATTTGGGATTAATAAACACTTAATATCATGAAACTATTGCAAAATATCCAGAAGATTTTATAAGAAATTAACTTAAAACAATGCAATCTATTCACAATCTAAACAAATTAAATCTTGCCTGAAATTTTTGTAAGCTTTCCAAAACCTCCTGCAGTTCTTATTCCTGCATAGTACATCAGTGTGAATGCAGATACTGATGTGCTATTTTCCATATGTTTTTTCTTTCAGTCTGGATCAGTGCTATCCTATCAGTTTTTGTCATTAATAATTCTAGCCAGAGAAATAAGGAAATCCAGAGTATTTCAGCAACATGTTTCCAAGTTCAGTTGTCCTGCTGCAAATGCACGTTTACTGTACCCATGTAATCTGTGAGCATTACACATGCCAACTATGCTAACTTAACAACTGAAGTCTCTTCTATAGCTGCAAAAAATAATGAAATTATGCTTCTCAGTAGCTCACCTCTCCTGGAAATGCTTTGAAGGGATCAAGCCTGCTCTGGGATTGGCATCACCTTCATGTTTGGCTTGCCACCAGGTTGCATCATCCTGGCTCATGATCTGAAGGATATCTCCTTTTCTGAAAGCAAGTCCAGCTTCTTTACAGGGAATTGCTTTATCTTCATTAGGATCATAGTCAAATAAGGCTCTGATAAACATCTGAAACAAACAGTGTTTGATCTTTAGAATCAAATATTAAATGCAATCCACAGGTATCTTCCTTTTCTGTTTCTACTGTTCAAAACTGAACTAAATAATGTAAATATTTACTGCTGCACATCCTTATGAATGTCTAGCACTGGAAGTTCATATGGGAATGTTCAACTCATTGCTTCTGCAACTGCAGTCTCAATAGAGCAAAGGCTTTGTGACTCAAGGCAAGCAGGACTTTGCAGGTGCACCTCGTGCCCATACGAGGAACAGAGGAGAAGGTACTGTTGAACCAAGATGCTACTGAGTATCTTCTACCTAGAGAAGGATGGAAGGAGTGCTTGCAGCCAAGCTATGTCCTTGAAGAAGGTGGAAGATTACCTGTCAACCACACAGCTGAGTTCAGGCTCAAGAACCATGTTACACCCACTCATAAACTCAGCACCTGTGTACTGAAGTGGACAGTGTGCTATATACTGTCCCCTTACAAAAGTTGACTCCACAGATATAAATCACATTCTTGGTTCTGTCATCCAAGAAAAAATACATATCCTCAGCATAACAGTTAGCGTGATGGCTTGGAAAATCTTGCTTACCTTGCCTTCCTTCATTGGCATTTCTTCCTTCACACTGGGTATAATTTTAAATGTAATTGCTCCTTGAGACTGAGCCTGGTGAACATTTAAAAAACAAAATGCACCAAGAATTAAGCTATACATTTCAAAGAGATCTTAAAAGATAAAGAAATTAAAATTAATTTAAAAGAATATAATGAGTCTATCCTCTCCCAAGCATGACCTCTGGAGTTTGACAGCTTCACTTAACCAAAATTTTTATTACAAAAATTAAAATACCCACTTTAGATGCTTGGGTTTATTTGCTTCTCTGGTGGGCCAGATGGACTGTTAAAAACTGGGACCTGCATGGTTCAGAGGTCCTACTTCTGTACTGAAGGCAGGAGAAAATTCTACAGCTTAAATGTATGCATATTAGAAGCAACTGCTGGACTCCTGGCACAGTTTGGACATCCCTGGAAAAATCAAACTAACATTTCATTTTTCAAAAAAACATAGAAAAATTCAAAGAGACTTGTGCCATATTTATTATATAGCACTATTGGGGGGGGGATTTATGCACTTGGCAACTTTAAGGAACTAGAAAAGAAAAACATATTTGAATAGACTACACGTACTAAATGGAAAAAAAGCCCTCCGCTATAAATCTTAAAACAAGTTAGCCATCATCAGCCACCTCATCCATTCATCTTTCCCTATATTCCACTTAAAGTGTGTCTGGCTGCATTTTGCTTATTAACCACCGTATATTCCCTCTGCCTCAGTGACATTTTGCTATTGAAGGAAGTGCTAATCAGTTGGAGGCTCTGCTACTATTGCATGCAGCCAACAAGTTTCATAAAGCGAGCAGAGTGCAACAGATTTCAGCAAAATGGAAACAGGCCGGTCCACTACCAAGCGAGACATTCTTCTGCTGGCATGTCTGCAATCCAAGGCTCACTGTTGGACAGGCAACAGCCAAAGTCTCATTTCACCCGCCATACGACTGGAATCAATAATTTTGTTACTTTTGAAACAAGCTCTAACTAGCTTCTGATGTTTACACTGTACCTTAAAAAGGTAAATGGGGAAATTGTTCACACCTTTTCTAGTGGTATTTTGTTTCTAGACATTTTTAAGCGCTAGTTTCTGAAGGAAGCTATGGTTCTATAGGGAACATGAAACCATGAAGCAAGAATAAATATCAGCAGGCTAGCATTTGAATGATCTTGGTTACTGAACCAAAACTGTGAGACAGCTGCTCAATTCAGCAGGACAGCAAGGTATTAATGCATATAGAAATGCCTACGGCATGAATAATGGAGATGTCATGACCCTCATCAATTTCTGTGATGTAAAAATATTAAATATTTCTGAAAAAGTCTAAATTACCTAATTTGCAATATTTCAATAATGAGAAATCAGGCTGGCTTTAGAGACTGTGCAGTTTAGAATAATATATATGGCTATATATGTAAATTGGTGTCATATCAAATCTTCGTATACCAATTATACAGACTATCTAGTACCTGTATTATTAATTAATTGTCAGATGGAGTGACAATGAGTTCTTAATGAGTTCTTAATAAATTCATTTAAAAGAGTTCAAATTCAACAGATCAGGGTAAGCTTTAAAATTGTAGATTATAATCTGAAGTCTGACACATTCTGCAACCTATTTATGGCAGTATTACTGTCTTTAACTCTTAAAAGTAATCTATAATTGCATATATATGTAATGTATGGAAAATCACTCTATAAGAAACGACGGGTTTGTAAATGATGGCACTGGAAGAACAGCCATTATAGTAGAAGATACTTTTTTCTAAGAAATACAGTAGAAATCATAAGTCTCATTACTTTTTCTTGGCTTTCCTAAATTAATTTTTAAATGTTTGGTATTTACCAAAATGTGTATTATTTCTTCAGGCTTTTTATCATCTACAGGAATCCCATTGACTTCCCTCAGTTCATCACCAACATGAATAAGCCCTACAGAAGAAAAAGAGAAGTTGTGAAACTGTAGCTATGTATTACATAAAAACTCCCATTTACATTCTGCTTGTTTCTCCCTTTTCATATACGTTAAACACCGATTTTCATACACTTTAAGCTCTAAGTTAAGAACAGGAATATATAGTGAACATAACAGCTACTATCCTCTCAGACAGATTTGATAAGGTGGTTGGCTAACTCACCTCCCTGTCTTCCTCCTAAAAATTAGTACCACCTTCTCTACAACTTTTCCACACTTTCATGCAGATGTTTGAAAATTGCCAATGCTTTTTCTACTCATTCTACTTTCTTACTGCTACACAGCTGCAAGTAGTGCGAAGAGAACTTAAGCTGGGAGTGCTAATTTGCAGCACAAATGTTTGCTTATCTATCTATCTATCTATCTATCTATCTATCTATCTATCTATCTATCTATCTATCCTATAGATTTACTCCATTACTGCATCTAAGCATGAAACACAGCTGTCCTAGATTTTCTTCATCTAAAAGAGACACCTTAATGTATGATTCAGGACTTCTTGCTTAACTTTTTGCAGACACTGAGCATCCCAAACTAAGAACGGGCTGTTATTTTGAGAACTACCAGCTGAAACTCCAAATAGATGTCCTAATATAAAATAATGTCATGCACCACCTCCATCAGCAGGTTGGCATATGCCACCATGGTGTGATTCTTGGGGTGTCTAGCACAGGGACAGGAGTAGGACTTGATGATCTTGATATGTCCCTTCCAACTCAGCATATTCTATGATTTATAAATGGATGCTATCAACTGGAAACAAACCATGATATATATATAAACCGTCTGTGTTCACTGACTCAAAGATACTTTGCTGCAACTGAATTGGGGAAAAAAATTAACATACTTTCAGCAGTATTGAAATATCATTTTAGCTCTCGCTGCCCAGAGCCCAAATACTTCTTTTTGTGATAGTGATGTATTTAATTTCTGCAAAATATGCCATTTTATCTCATCTTTTCTGGGCTCTTGAATGGCTAGTGCTAAACAGCAACCTTACCACTTCTATCTGCAGCTCCTCCACGCATTATCCTGGCCACCACAATTGCACCAGTATGTTCATCCCTTTTAATAGTAGCTCCCTTGGGGAAAAAAAAAAAAAGAGAAAAGAAAGTTTTTTGATTAATCTCAGCCTAATTTTAATATACTACGTTAAAAAATATCTGCTATGTAAAACTGCAAAAACCTGATGTATTAATATGTGATTAAGCCAGAAATGATACTTGTTTATGAATACACAAAATATGTTGCTTTATTTCTGTCCTCTTAAAATGTGCCTTCTTCTTCAATCAGAATTAACTCATGCATTCTTTGAATACACAGGTTTAAAGAAAAAAGGACAACGATGGGAAAAGTTTGCTTTCCAATTTAATGGTAACTGCAATGTACCTTACTTGAGATGGCTACTAAAATAGAACTAAGCTACTGCTGCAAATTGATAAATTGTTGTTCCTACGTTAAAATAGGCAATACTACGTCCTATGGGTACAGAAGGTATATCACTGTTCATAATTGTTGTACTTTATGCTCATAACTGACTGTGCACCCTTTTCCTTTACAGTGTTATCAATAAACAAACACACATTTGAGAAGTGCCCCTGAATGTTGGGGCTCACCTCGAATACTCACAGGACAGAAATGCAGAGGAAGGGAACATTTCCTGAGTTAGTCATGGCTGTTTTCACACATTACCCAGCATACATTAGACAGCACAGGACACTGAGGTAAAATGACATTGTGTAGTTAAATTTCCAATGAGCAGCTGTCTAGGTGAGAAAAGTGCCTTTGTAACAGGAACAGTGAGGATGCACTGAAAACAAGCACAAGGTGATGGGGAAGCAGCAGGCAGCAGCAGTGCCAAGTGGGAAGGGATGCAGAGGTGCAGAGCTGCTGCCTCAGCTGCAGTGCCAGTCCTTTCAGGCAGAACTGGGGGAGCGAGGGAAGAAATGCTGGCCCTATTCTGGGAGACAGAACAATGGGGATTTTAACTTGGTATGTCATATTGCATAATCACCCCCAGAAAGGTTACTTGATCCAGTGTTTTTTAAAAATAATCGAAGAAAAAAGCATGCCTTGTCCATCAGGTTTTTAGCTGCACATGGTTACTTTTCCATATTAATCTAATTAGTCATCTGCAATAGCTCTTTGTTAATCAACAGAGATAGTAAGGACTCTGTCAGGCAAGTCAGCTTTCTGAAAATTTCCATATTTGCAATTAGTGAATGAACAGTATTCACCTCTGAGTGCTTTGGGAATTCTGCCATCACTGGTTAAAATTTCATTCCATCAGAATAGTGTTGTGCTTGGAGTAAGGTGCATAAGTACTTTTTAAGGAAGTTTCTTGAATAATTTAATGGCTTTTATAGCCAGCTTACCATATTTGTTTAGAATAAATATGAACATCATATTTATCACTACTTCAATTTTTAAATATTTAATGAACATAAAGCTGAAAATTGTACAAATAACAGAGATTTTTCTACAGTTAGCAATTTCACTGACTTGAAATAAACTTGTTTCCCTCTATCTCTAAGATGGAAATACAGCACAAGTCACAAAGACAAAAAATGGGAGATTAATTTATATTTTTATATTCAAGTTGCATTTATTGCAAACAGGGAAAAAATTAAAACAGTTACCATTCACTTGGGCTGAAATTTCAACAGCAGCCAGCACTCCAAAGCAAAACTGATGTGCTATGTTTGTGCATTTCATTTTACATTCTAAATTTATTAGTATGTATGCAATTCTATAATATAGTAAACTAATTCTTGCCAGCCTTATTCTTATGTATTTTTTATTATGCCATTACATCAGCATGCACTTGTTTGCATTACAGTTTCAAATTAGTCTGAGAGTTTAAAAAATACAGCTTTAGCTGCCGCTAATCTCACTCAAAAAACTCATTACTAGACTTCTGTGCAAAAAGAATTGCAGACCATTAAGAATATATTAAACAGCCTTAAGCCCCCTAGTTTATATCTTAATATTAAGTTCTGACCTTGCAGCAACAGCTACTAATTTGAATTTTATAATAATACCTGGAATGTTTCACCTATTTCAATGTAAAAATAATTTTGTTGGGTTTTTTTTTTCTGAATATCAAAAGATAAAAAAAAAAAAAAAAAGATAGCATTGGGATGCTAGAGGGCAGAACATTTCCACTACACTGTCCATACAAAACAAACTCTCCTAATTAATTAAGGGAAAAGCCTTCATCAGAAAGGCTTTATGCCTTTTACCTAGAAGTCAACATCATGAAATGCCACCAAATTCAAAAGGCAAGCAACGACTGACAGGATTCACCTGTGTTCACCCACTACCCCAGCCCACACTGATGTCTGACAGGGGTACTTCACTCTGCCAGATTCACTTTTAGACAGGTGCTAGAGAAAAAAAAACCAACTGTGTGCAATCAAAGACCACACTATTGACCCAGACTGCTTCTGGAAGTAGCAGTAAGGCTCTTGTCCAAGTGGAACAGTCACTTCATGCTCTATGTTATTATCACTAATGGCAGAAAATGAATTTTCCTAGCACAGATTAACTGATCTGAAAGATGGCCCCATGAAGATAACAGGTAAGTAGGAATTTTAATACAAAGGACAAAAACAAGATCAAAAAGACATGAAAATTCTTTAACCCAAGTTTGCTCACTGTCAGTATCTCCTCTGTAGCAAGCCCAAAGTGAATGGGCAGGTCCATGAAAAACACTCCTTGGATTTATGAATTTGTACTTTTAGTACACAAATTATAAAGAGAGTTCTATAAATTCCACTTTCCTCCCAATTTAGAACTCTTAAATCATCAAAGACAAATGGATTTCTTTTTGAAAACCTGAAGAGCTGATTTTCTGAAAAAGCAGCTTCTCTTGTACTGCTGCCAGCCCTGCTTAAACTATGAGGTATATATAATCTGGCAAGAAATTCTCCTTATAAGATGTTCAGCTCCAGTACTTGCAGTTACATGTGCAGTGCAGCTCCTCATTTAGAGCTTTAAAAATGGAAGAAGGTTAAACTGGACCTTGAGAGCTGGAAAATATTTTCGGTGTTGTGAGCCAAAAGTGTAAGTTACCCTAAATGAGACATATACAGATGTAATAGCATAGCTCAGTTTAAAATACTTCTAAAGGGAAAAATATGGAGTTTGGGAGCCATATGGTGATCAGACTGAGAAAATGCTTAAAGGTACACCCTACAAAAGCACTAAAAATAATAGAAGCTCCTTCAGCAAGACTCTTTCACTGTTTTTTAGTTGCTTTTTTCCACCACATTTTTAATGTAGTACCACTCATGGGTAAGCATTGCTCAAAGTTCTACAGATGTGAGCTTTATTGGTTCATCCATTTATCTGCTGATTCCAGAATATAAAAATTTGAAGTCTTTATTTTTAAAGAAAGAAAAACTAGCCTGTAAAATAAGTTACTAATAAGAGAATTTGAAACATCAGTAATACTGTTGCATACCTCTATGTTAAACAAAAGCACATGCAGATGACAAATGCAAGTAAATACTTCAATAAGCCTTATTTTAATTCATTCTCTATTGAAAGTAAAATACAAGTATCAGTTACCTACCTTACAGTGAGGAGTTACTTAAAAGTTGATGTCCACTTATATGTAGACTATGTAGACTAAAGCTAACCCTACACCCAAATGTATCCCATCAAAAACCAGCTAAGTTCCTCCACTATTATGAACAGAGCTACAGGGACTAAGAGTGTGAGGTAAGGGAAAGCTGTTGCATCTGCATGGACTCCTTTAACTCACCAAAATTAATTTCAACCAAGTTCAGCTACAGAAATCAGGTACATAGTTCAATTTAGGCTGCTTGTATAGCTCTGGATCCTTTCATTAAGTCAGGAATCTTAAAAAGATGGCATGGGTTATTCTCTGGAGCTACTATTTTTCTCTTGACTATAGACATGGCATGGCATAGAGTTTAGTTTTCAAATGACCAGAACTATGTAGAATGAATTTCTGTGACAAAGAAGCAACCATCTTAATGTGAAGAAACATCCTATTCAGAGTAACAGCTGTAACAAACCTGGAATATTACATTTGGAAGCTGGAAATAGTAGGAGGCCAGGTACTGAACCCCTGGTAGTGCAATTATTCATTTCAGATGAATAATGCTAACTAGAAACAGGGCTGTGGCAGAAAAAGCCTTGGAGAGGTAGGTGTAAGTACAAACTCTCCAAGCTCTCTGATAAAAAGCCCAATCAGAGACAGGTGAAATTTGGATTGTCCCTGAAAAGAGATGTTTCTACTTCTCTTTATATAAGATTCAGAGATGTCCCAAATTTGTTAAAACAAAACATGATAACACAATTTCACCTTGCTTGAGGGAGATACTGCTGGAACAGCATTTGCTAACAGAGCATTAAATAAACCTCAAACCCAATACTGTGGAAAGATTATAAAACACCTCTCAAAAAACTGGGGGAAAGTTCAGCACTAATTTCTGAATTGATGAAATCTGGCAAACAGAAGGCCCTCCTACAAACCATGTGTTTCTCTCTCTTTTGAAATGATTACTCCTGGGAACTCAGGCTTCATTAATGCATGATTAACCCCAGCTAAGAACATCGGTGAGGTGCTTAACTCAGAGAAAAGCACGAACAGGAGCATGAGAGGAAATGTGGTGCACTTTTATATAAAAATGGTCACTAGATACACCCCAAAGATGTTAAGAGTGCCTAATTGCTTCACCGTGAGTACTGCTGAGAGTCATCCAAAGGAAATGCAATTCAAAATGTCCAGGGTGTGCAGCTGAAGTAAAGCTTGTGGCTTTGCAGGAAAACAACTTCTACTGCTTGGGTACAAATAAAATATGAACCTTTGTCTGGAGTGTAAGAAAAGTTCAAAAGCTCAGTATCTTCAAGTGAAGAAATGAGACAATCTCTATCCCAGTAAAAATATTGTATCTCAAGCTCAGTTGCTTCTAAAACTAGAATCCTGATATAACATTGCAAGTGGAAGTCAGACTTTTTGGACTAGAGAAGAGTGAATCGATTAACAGAACAAGTAGAGACTCTTTGATCTCTATTAAGAATAGCCAAGACTTCAGAGCAAGCTCTGAAGGAAAAGCCATTAAAAAAATATGGAAATAAATAGTAAATGAATTTATAATTATTTTAGTAAACATAGATCATGGTGTATCTTCCTTTAGCAAAATGATTTTGGGAAGCATGAACACAGTAGATCTAATATACATCATATAAGCCTGTCTTCAATTATTCTGCCATGCTATATTTCAGTAAGACTTTATCTGAATTACTATCCATGTTTCTTCTCACCCCCACCTAAGGGGAAAAAAGAATCTAGAGAAGTCAAAGACACAAATAATAGGTTTGTTATGTATTGTGGTGATGGTGTCATAATAAGTCACTATAAATCTGACACAAAGGAATTAATTTTTGACGTGAACATGAATGATGTTAAAATGGATTGATGGCACATTATGGAAGAGGAGGAGGACACTATATTCTTTGAAGTCATCTTGGAGAACAAGTAACAGGACTCACAATAAGTTCTTCTCTAACAAAAATAAAACATCAAGATAGGCTCAGGATCTGGAAAGATCACAAATACAGTTTTCCTACACAGATAAAGTAAAACCTTAGAAATGCTGGCAATTCCAGATATCCAGTTAGTCTGCTCCAGTGCTGGACTTCCCTAATAATGGACTAATTCTACTGATTCTTGGTCTAAGCCTCCCAGGGTTGCACCCTGTGGTCATTGCCCTGTGCTTTAGCTTTTTTCACTGCTGAGAAGTTTGACTTTATTGTCCTTGTGAGCTCCCCACCCTCAAGTACTTGTATGCTGCAATTAGCTCTCACCCTTTGCCTAATAAAAGGTCAATGACAGATTCCATTGTTAGGCTGTTTTCACTTTGGTAAATAAACAAAGCTGTCTTAAAGTAAAGAAACCAGTTTGCTCGCATATTTTATAGTTTCCATGGCTGCTGTCATGTCTAGTAAAAGGTCTAAACCCCCTTCCCTGTTACCTCTGTAAAACAAGAGTTGTGCCAAGTGTGTATATAAGAGAGTGTGCAGGTTTTGGCTGGGATAGGGTTAATTTTCTCCATGGTAGCTCCTACAGTGCTTTGTTTAGATTTATTAAGAAAACAATGTTGATAACACATGGATAATTCAACTATTGCTGAGCTGTGCTTACACACTGCCAAGGCTTTTCTGCTTGTCATAAAAAGTGAGGAGGCTGGGGATGCACAAGGAGCTGGGAGAGGTCACAATTGGGAGAGCCAACCCCACCTGATCAGAGAGATATCCTACACCATGTGCTGTCATGCTCAGCAATAAAACCGGGGGAAGAAAAAGGAAGGGGGGTTGTGTGGACTGATGGATTTTGTCTTCCCAAGAAAAAATTACAAGTGATGGAGCCCTGCTGCCCCAGGGATGGCTGAACACCTGCCTGCCCAGGGGAAGTGGTGAACAAATTCCTTATTTCACGTTGCTTGCACATGCAGCTTTTGCTTTACCTATTGAACTGTCTCAACCCACGAGCTTTCTGATTTCATCCTTCCGATTCTCTCCCCCATCCCACTGGGAAAATGAGTGAGTGGCTGTGTGGGGCCGAGCTGCAGGCTGGACTCTAACAGACACACAGGTATCTGGAAGAGTTCAGTGTCCCACCAGAGGGAGAAGGCAAGAGTGGAATTTGAGGAACAGTCCAAGGATAACCTTCGGCTTAATCAACTCCTTTCTTTAGGAGAGTTTAAAATTTAAAAATCCAATATACAATGTGTATATTTCATAGAAATGTTCAGAAAATATCTGAGTTATGTTTTACAAGTTACTATTATCCATTCCGAGATACTATTAACTTAAGTTATTGAACTCCTAAGTCTCAGTAACAAATCGTGCTTGTAATATGAAAATATATAAGTTAAGACTTTATTAAGCTTTTTCTGACAAACCCAAAAAAAAGGTGTTATAATTAACACTAAAAATAGGCTCCTTAATTAGACTTCATTTCATACTGTATCTTCAAATATTCACACACCTTTCAGAAGGAATAACCTTTCTGATATAAATCCTAAAGCCAGCTTGTTTTCTTTCTCAAATAATGTCTTTAATTAAAAAAAAAAAACCACACACAAAAAGTTTAAAGCGGTTATTAAAATATTTGAGCAAAAAAAAAAATACTTAGTATGCTAAAACAAAGTAAGAACTTTCCATATGGTAAAATTTTTAATTATGCCCATGGGCACCTACAGTCAGTCAATAAGAAAAATAATTTCTTGTTTACTGATGTCAGAAATCCATCAAGAATTGGAGTGATAATAAGATATCTATGGGACAAACTCTCCAAGCACGTCTAACAGAAGCAGCACTCTCCCACTGTCATCTCAAGTACAGAATTATGACCTTTTCAAATAAGTTTGCAGGTATTTCTCCAGGATTGCTGACCATGAAAACAAATATTCAGTGTAACATAAAACAAAGCTCTTACCAGTTTGCAGGACAAAAAGAACATAGTTAAATTTTATATTAGAGGACTCCCACTCTACAGCAAATAAAAAGAACCAAATCATGAAAGCATTTTAATATTCTTGTAATACAACCTAGGTTTAGTCCTTTCATTTTTCCAGATATCCCCATGAAGATATTAACTTTCTAGTATTCATAATGCAAAGTACAACAACAGACATTTTAAATTCGTCCAGATTTCAATTCAAGTATTTTAAAATATGTTTTCATGCTTTCTTTTCAGTGTATTGAAAGGTCATGTTTTTTTACATGAATGCTAACAAGCACAGTTCACAACACAGGTCAAGATTTCTTTGGGGATTCATTCTCCGTCTCACATTTTAAAGTAAGTTCATGATTTGAATTCAAGATAAAAGACAAATATATATTTGATCTAAATGCTCAGACTGGCCCACATACATAATGCTTAAACACCATGATGACCATTCATTAATGATGATTATTCATTTCATATGCTTTACTAATAATGACTGTGAATGGAAGTCACAAGTGTATTACTTAATGTTATGAATAACCACATGTAATGTCTGGCTATCCGTGTTTCAAGTTAATATCACCCATTCACGTTCATAATCTGAGCACTCCCCACCCTGCACACAAACACAAAACCCCAAAGCAAAAGACAGGGTTACCTACCAATGGTTCCCGATTTTTGACGAGCCGAATTATTTTAACTGAATCTTCTTCTTCATCAATATCATCAGGCATGGGAGGTAAGACAGGATCATAGTTCTTCTGAGCAACAGTATCATGCACAGACAGCAAAGCCTGGAAACATTAACAGTCAGTATATGATTTGGCAACTGAAAAGTTATGGGAAGGGAAAGCAGAGGATATTATTCATAGCCTGACTCTACTACTGTGATGCAAGTAGAATGAATATAATTCTTGTATACGTTTTACTTAATTTCAAACTGAAGAAACAACTCCATAAAGAATATTTTTTTCATAAATATAATGTATGCAGCCAGTAAATTGTTAATGGAGAACTGTGTCTTCATACACACAAAATCACCACATGCTTTGCAGGCTAGCTTGAAATGACAAGAACTATGAACAGGAGAAAAGCTTAGTCTCCAAAAATAAGTAAATAATTATAATTACAAGAAGTAAAAAGTTTATTTTATAGAGTAGGCAGTCCTATTAAAACAAATTAACAAAATAAGCACTTTCCAAGACTTCTGTTCAAGCACAAGATGTGTAACATGAAGCTGTTGCCCAACCTTCCTGTTGGAAGGAGCCTGTTGCTCCTTCACAGAAGCTCTGAAAGCTTCTCTGGTTACCGGATTCCTTTCATGTGAGCCTCAAATTATCACAGGAATTTTTAATTTATTATGGAATTCATAACTGAGATTGAGGAACATACTCCTGATGCAAATTTGGTTTAGGCAGGTGCTTATCAATCACCTGCTGATGTCTTTCTTGACTCTTTTCCTTCTCTATTGCTTCTCCAGTTCATGCATAGCTTGAAAAATACATTTTTCAAAGCAAAGTCTAACAAAGATAGACAAAAGGTTCCATCTTAAAAATCAAATCATTTATAAACTTTCAGGAAATAAGAATCTTGAAAGGCAAAGCAAATTAGAAAGCTCATTCTCCTAAGGCTCAAAAAGAAATTGGTTGCTAACACAAAAATAACATTTTTTTACTAGATACAGAACTCCTAAAGTTCTTTTATATTTTGAAGAGTCTTAATTATTTGTAATACCCTGAATGCTGGTGAAAAATGGTTAAGTAATACTTTAGCTTTTATAGTGTAAAGTGTACATTGTAGCACAAATAATAGCAACAGTCTTAGGTATAATCCTATCTGCTGCTTGGAAGCTTCTGTTTTCAAGTAGTTTCCTGCCAATACATGACTATTTAATAGACTTTCTTCATAAAGGACAGAAAATGGCTACATTTCTCTGACGGCAGCTTCCTTGCTACTTAGTAATAGGTGGCCAGAATTTGACTGAGTACATGAATGATCAGAAACTCTATGCTCTCAAGGACAATACAATTGTTTTTAAAAAGCTTGACACTTCCATTATGCTGTTCCAGGGGTTCTTTTTTTCTGAGTGGAGGAAAATGCTACAAGCTACCATGTCAAAAGCTGAAAGCAAAGAGTATATGGTAATCTTCAAATTCTGAAGCGTAAATTTAAACTCAGGGCTTCAACAAAACAAACAAACAGGAAGATCATGCCTCCTTCATTCGTATTGTTTTACTAATCTTTGCACATTGTACAATTGAATAAAAACACTTCAACACACTAATTATTTCTGGTTTTCTTCCCAATACACAGTTATGAACTTATATTACTTACCATCAGAAATTACCATCTCCCTTCAACAAACGATCAGTTTTACTTTAGATCTGAACTAAAAGCTAAAAACCTCAGGCTAGCAATTATGGATCCTCCTGGAAATGTTTATTGTGATGCATTACATATGTAAAAGCCATGCAATCAATTCTCTAAGATGTATGCGAAATATCAAAGATACACTAAAACAAAAGTAGTGTTTGCTTTTACTTCAGGCTACTTACAGTTAAGACTTCTAAAACTAGTCTTCTGCAATTACATTTTTCCACATAAAGCTAGGGCACACTCATGGACTGGTTCAATTTAATGAGGTTCTATATTGCAGTTTAAAAACAATCAGGCAGATAGAGAAAACAGATGAAAACAATATAAAGCACTGTTTCCAGAGTAAAAGGCAGACACTTAAAACATGTTCAAATGAACCTACCCTTGACAATGAAACTTGCAAAACCAATTCTGTCCACTTCTACACTGAATTATGTCACCAGTGTTAATAAGACACTTCCCTGCTCTGACTGCCAGATCAGCCCCCTGCACACCACATACAGACCAACAATGGATCCCAAGTGCTACAAACCAACACAAATCAATGCCTGGTATTACGATGCTTTTCTTCACTTCAACTTCACAAAAACTAGAACTTATCAAACCATTCTTTTCTTCTCTTAAAAAACATTACACACTAATGTACTACAATTAGCAATATAAAATCTTTTCCCCAAACTCCAGCACTACTTTATTTCAGTGCAAAGATACATATTTCAGGTAAGAGCAGGAGTGCCAGAAACTAAATGTGTATTTTCTCAGTCAAGCTTTCAGAAGAGCTTCTGTCATCACAAACTTGTTTATGATGTACAGTGAACCTGCTAAGATTTCTTTCCTGCTTGTCTTCTATCGCTGTTTCTTTGAACATACCACTCCCTGTCCGCTGCAGTTGCTTTGAAATAGTCATCAGCACAGACTATGGGCAATAACTAATTTGCAAACAAAACTTTAAAAGCCATTTTGATTTCACTTAATGTGTTCAACTATAAGTGATCAGTGTGTCCTTCAGAGCACTTATGTATGTTTTGAACACAAGAAATGCTGTATGCACGGATCTTCAGCAGTATCTATGTAACATTCATCTAATATAGCCTAAAAACCTATGTATCAGACTAGATGTGCATAGAGAAGGTTGGGACTTTATTTAAAAATAAACAAATTGCAAGTGCCAAGAAATAAAACTTGCTAAGATGAGCAAGATTTACCCAAAATAATTGTGCAGCATATGCACAAGATACTGTAAAGACAGCAATGTTCTCTCTTTGTATATAAGAAATTATGAACGGTTTAATTTCTATTATATTAATTTTTTAACTCCCATAGAAAACTGCAAGAAGTGCATTCCTTTTTTTTTTAATGCTTTGGTTTTGTTTTCAAATACACAGCTCTTCAGAACTATGTACATAGGATCTGAGATTTGGGTCATATATATTTAAGCACCTCTGGAGAAAAGGATCTTATTTCAGCTCTAAGTTCTATGCTTATGATTCACTAATGTAAACATGGTCCGTATTTAGAACTTGAAAGAAGGTATGATTCAAACTCCTGCACTACCTAAATATAAATATTGATGTTCAGCTAAATTCTTAGACATGATCTAGCTGGAAGTGAATACTTTCATTGGACCTATGAAATGTCTAATAACTAGCGCTGTATTTTTCGTATTAAAACTATCACTGATCATTTCACAGTTTATAAATTGAAATTTTACACTATCAACTTACATTAAGAAAAATCTGACATTGGAAATGTTGTAGGTTCTTTTTCTTAAATGTTCTGAAACTTTAAATGTTTATTTAAATTGAGAATGTTATTAATGAAAACAGGTCTACATTTTGAAAAATACGTATCACTTAACTAGACTAATTACATTTTTGCTCTTATAAAACAATGAAAAATTTCATATTATGTTTTCCTTCTCTTTATAATTTGAAATCTGTAAGAGTAAAAAAACATAGGTAGCCCCTGATTCATTAACACAGCTCATGCTTTTTGATTCGCATAATTTTAAAAAAAATCTCCATCTAAGCTTTATTTTTCATAGCTGATTTTTATTTAATAGTCTAGAAAAGCATTTTAGAAAATAGTAAGTTAAAGAAGTGAAACAGAATGGGTTAAGAAACAAAAGCAGCCTCTCTCTTTATACTACTTGGAAAAAAAACCCCCACTATTAGAAATTTAAATAGTGAATAGTCATCGACAGAAACTTTGTAGCAACTCAAACCAAGCTTTAGGAGAGCCAACAGCTGCACAAGAGTGTGACACTGCCAACCCAGCGGCTGGCGACTCTGCGCCCTGGCAGCAGAGTCAGCAAAACGGAACAAAATGGGCCATGACTGCGCTGTCCCAGCGCGCAGCTCGGATCATTAGCACCAGCCACCTTCTCTGGCAGTTCAGCTTGAACTCCATCAGGTGAGACACAGACATTTTCCCACCTCTTTGCTTCGCCATGGTGCCAGTGACTGCCACTGAGGCTGGCACAGAAAAGTTCCACTTGAGGAGAAAAGGAACTTTATCAGCAACCACAGCATCACGCCCCTGAACCCACCTGGCAGAGCTCATCCTCCAGAGAGCTCTCACCATATTATGCTTTCCTTTGAGATAAGGTTACACAAGAAATTAATAAAGGATGAAAATGTTGGTAGAGAAAATTACTCAATATTGGCAAGATTAATTTGTGAGTAACTTGTGAATAACTTTGTGTTAACTTGTGAGTAACTAAAATTAGAATAATGTGAGTGATGTCGTCCAGCAACAGATACCAAAGAAGAAAAGTTGAAAGAGCTGGGAGAAGACTGAACCACTGAAGGAAAGATCATCAATAGCATCAGAATGGAAAGAGAAGCACTGGAGTAGTAAAAGCTAAACCTGCAATAATTTACAAACCAGTAGAATGAACCAGCAGAAAGCTGAAGCACTATGGTGATGGCATACGGACTCTAGCCATTGTGTGGTAAAGCAGCCATCAGAAACCAACAACACCTGACAATCTCTTCACCACCTGCTAAGGGACTACATTACTCTAACTGTGATGCAAGATAAGGGTTAACAAGGGAACAATAGGCAGTGAGAACAAGCATCTCAATCAGCAGATTAAAACAATCACATTAGCTGAACTCAGAAGCAAGCAATAAAACTACAGGCAGGAGAAACTCAATTGTGCTGCTGAAGTGGCCAGAGGATGGCTAGAGTAAGAGCAAAAAAGATTTTTTACCAGTTACAGTAATCACATATCAAGCAGAAAAGTAGTATTATTCTTTCCAATGGTGCACCAATCTATTCACTTTCCAAGAGAAATTTGTAATTTTCTGTTCTGTAAAATAATCCCAAGTTAAATATATAGAGTACATAATGCTAAACAAATCAGTTAACTTTCAGTTAAATCATTTTGCTTTTGCCACTGAGGATCACTCACACTATTCAATCAAGATAAGAAAAAACCTTTTATAGGGGCAGTAAGAAAAATGAAACACGGTCCTTTAACTTAAGCATAATTTTATGTTCATAATCAGGAAATCAATGTACTAAGTAGGAGGAAAAAATCTGGGCTAATTTACTTCCTTCCATCCTTCAAATGATATATTTTCCTATATATCCTTTATAAAATAGGCAGAAATTATACATTGTATGAGAAGACAGCAGTTACATATGTACAAAACAGAAAATAACATTCCATGCTTGCAAGTGTACTTGCATGCTTGCATCTGTACTTAAACTAGAGTTGCCCTCCAGTTTAAGCTTGTCCAGCTGGCAATTAAATCCCTTTCTATTCTAATCTTTGATGCAGCTGAATCACAGAAGTGGTTCAAAATAATAACATATACTGTATATAAGTGTGGTTTTGAGTTCTTAATATCTACCACAGACTAATGATCTTAGCACAGCAACATCTCAGTTGGATCGATGCTCAGTATATATTACTTTTTCCTCTTTACTGTGGTGGACTTTATTCATGACTATGTGAACTTCCTTTCAGAAAAGGGTAATTTCCTTGCCTGAAAATGCTATTTCTTGATTTCAGATTCACCAGTCTGAACTGATGGGTTTACCTGCAGCTGGTAGCCAGACGACAACAGCCAACAGAAAAATGAACTTTCTGCATCTTCAGACCCCCGCTTCCTCTGGCTCAATGTTCACAGCCCCTGGAGATGCTTCCCAAGTCAAACTGTTCTCAGTGTTCACAGAAACACACACTCCGTCCATCCGTGTCATCTGGTAAAGGTGTTAATACCCTTCCAGATGACAGCCCTATATTCTGCCTCAGTTGTGGATAACAGTGAAAAAACCTCTGATTTTAAATCAATAGTGAAGAATTTGAACAGTCTGTTTTACATTCGCAACATGATTCATGTAGCTAAAGTGTCCTTGAAGCTCTAAGCCCTGTTTAAGTAACTTCCAAGAGTACAAATAGATGGTTTTCAGAGTGGAAAATGCCGAGACAGCAGCACTGTTTCAATATCTTGGCAATCCTTAATCGATTTCTTTTTTGAAAATATGGCTGCTTCCCAAGAATATTAAGTGTCTACAGTGGTAGCATGTACCTTTGCTTGGTTTAAAGCCGTCCACAGACACCCCAAAGAAATATTATTAAAAAAACCATACAAAGAAAGTAAAGCTAAGGATGCAGTTTCCTTTTCTAAAAAAGTATCTCTAGGAATGACCCAGCCTTTATTTGACATCAACATCATGTCTTAAGTCCTCAAAAGAAAAAAATCTATTGAACCAAAAGGTTAAAAGAATCTGAAAAAACTTAATTTCTCCAGAAAATAATAACATATATTCATCTATGATAAGGAGGTCTTAAATTCAGATAACAGAGTACTCATATTATGGGGGAACCTCACTGAAATTGAAGTAGAAAAGAGGAGACTGTTGAATGGAGAATTCAGACACGATATGATCCAACAAATGCAAAGGAAAAACACCACTCAAGGAAAAATCAGCATAAAATTATTTTTTTTAAAGGGACTACCTGCTTTATATTGTGCAGTTTCTCCATTTCACTAGTTCATTTTCAGTAGGTGAATGGAAGTACTACTTGAAAGGGATGTGATTTTACCTGTCGTGACTTTTTCCTCCTTCTAAATTACCGGCTTTAGCAATGTTGCCAACTTTTATGTTCTGTATCCGAACGCTGCAGTTGCATGCATGCAATTCAACATTCTTAGGTGGGTGAGAGTTGGTTCCCTCATGTAGGAAAGTTTGTATATATAACCAAAGAATTTCTTTGATTTACTTTTCAGATTTTATATTTTCTGCTGCCAACCTGCCTGGCTTCACTTTTGTTTATGTTATCTATCACTTTGTTTATTATATGTTGGCTGCACTGAGCATTCTCATATACATACATCTAATATGGACAGACAAGCTCTGCACTGGACATGAGCCGAGTTATCACCAGATGGACCTGAGAGCATTTCCAGAGTAAATGATGGCTGTTACTCAAATATACTCATGCTGTATATTCATTTACCTCCTTTCTACCATTTTGTCTCTATGCTTCTAATATGTTGTATATTGTTATATGTCAGTTCTTACAACAATAAGAGTGTGCCACAACTGCTTTCTGATTTTCTCTGCCTGACAGATGTGAAAAATTAAGGTTTTTCTTGCTGGTTTTAAAAGGACTATTTCACCATTACATTTTTGTTTTACTTACTCCATCCCAGTGATACAAACATTCCAAAAACAAAGACAGCAACATATTTTCCCAGCTCTCCTTACCCAAAAGAGTTTCCTATATTTATTATTATTTTTTCTTTTAATCATGGGTGCAAGCAGAAATGGAAATCGGAAGTCAAGGTCTAAAGCTAAAAAGTTACAAATAAAATATATTTTTCCTCCAACTGGTTGTCAAAATATGTGATGGATATCCCAAAAGTGGCAGATAGTTTAAAGACATTAAACACTGGGCAGAAGGATTTCAGTAATTTGCCAAGAAAAGTCTCCCAGCACTGTCCCCTCTGCCCCAGCTTCATGGCTGGTATGCTCAGAACATCTGAGCTATTATCAAACCATCAATGCTGTGGTCCTTGCTGATTGTTGCACTCATTTGCATCTATTACTCAGGGGGAAGAATTAAATATTTCTATCTCCCTGCTGATACTTCACAGCATACCATCAAATATCAAGCACATTCTTGTAGGTTTAAAAATTATTGGCATCTGATTTTGCAAGTAAGAATTACATAGGTAACTTTTCAATCGACATACAAAGTTCATTGTACTCCAGCTCAGCATATTAATAAATCTAAAGTGTTTGTACAGTAAAATCTCTTCATATATGAGCACAATTCTGACAACCTGTCAGTCCTACCAATACCTTTCTCAGACCACTGATGAGTAAAGAGTTAAAGATCATGGAAAGATCAAAGTTGTGGTAATAAATACTGTAGTTTGTGTTACTATTTGTAAGCATAAATATCTCATGAAGAAGAGAACAGTCTCCCATGCCGTTTGTCACAGTAGAAAACATTGGTACAACTGGGGAGACAGGTCTCTTAACACGACAGGGCCAAAAGGTCCCCCAAGTGCCTAGGATACAGTCACAGCCCAAATGTAGCTCAGCTCTTAATGGACCTGAAATTTGCATTTGAGTTCTTCAGATACAAAACCTGAACAGTTGTAGGCAAATCCCAACCATTTCCAGTGGAAAATGTTGACTTTGCAGAAAACACAGCTCAGTGAAAAAGCCCTGACGGAAAATCTTCAGCAGGTCTAATTACAAAGGAAATGTTGGAAAGAAGACAAAGTTTAGATTAACTTTATTTTTTTTAATTACATGCTACATTAAATGCTTCGTGAACTTTTCAAAGAAAAAATTGATTTTTTAAAAATATTATTATAGCTTAATATTTTCTTTTGGTGCTTTGTATGGTAAAGTTCTTGTAGAAAAAAGCCCACAATCTCCTGGACATTAATTTACATTGTTGATTTTCACCAGTAACTGTAAGGCAGCTTTAGAAGGCTCTGCTCATAAAGGCTTAAAATGTTTGCTTTTTTAACAGAACAAGCCACACTTTGATCTGAACAGTCTCTTAGGCCACTATGCAAACCTAGTAAGCCTCAGATGGCAGGGATGAAGGTATTAGCTGTTGTTTATGAAATAAAGGGTAGAATTTACAAACTTCCCAGTAAATACAAGAAAACTAGAAGAGGACAGAACAATGTTAGAGGTATCCTTCATGTTCAAAAAAGCACTATTTATTTCTTTAAAGAAACCTAATCAAATATAGGAAGCATGTATATGAAGAAAAAAAGTGCCCTGACTTCATTATCTGCAGTTTTAGTTTTGTTTAACTCATGGTTCTATTCTGACGGAAAGCCAAAGAGGTGAAATTAAATGAAAATATTTACAAATGGAAATTATTTTGTGAAACAAGATACAGTACACTGTACAGTACACTGTACAGTACACTGAAAGTCAAGTGTACCCCAAATGAACTGCAAACAAAACAGCAAGCTGAAATCCTACTTGCAATTCGCTGGTGTATGCATCTTTGCCATTTGAAAGCAATTAAACCCCCATCCCCCAACTTAAAATAATTGTATTTTGTATGAACAGTACTATTCCCAGTCATACAAGGGCACTTTTCCCTTCACTCTGCAAGTAATCTTAAAGTTAAGTTCTAAAATTCTCTTCATTCTGTGGTAATAAAAGAGAAGAGAAGAAAAATACTGCATGTCTACCTCATGTTCCCTCTATGGCTATAGTGCCCCAAAGTGACCCAAATATTTGACATTCTTGTGCACCATGAGGCACTGAACTCATTCATAGTCCTGCCGAGTGCCCTTGTTTAGGTACCTGGTTTATGTTTCAGACTAGCAGCTGGCAAACTTTCCAGCACACATAAACAAAATTTAAACTGCACTGAAACCACCAGACAGAACAGGTCTGCCACACAGGCAGAACCACCATTTCAACAGCTTCTTTTCCTCCAGGTCATAAAGGTATAAACATTCTTCAGAGTACTTTTAGCACAGTGGCATTAACTTTTGAAATAATTTTTTTCTGCCTATTACACCAACGACACAAAGGACAGATTTTATATAATTAAAGACACAATTTACCCTAACAGAGATTGACTTCAATGGTAAATTGCTTATTTTGATATGCAATTATCACAAATGTAATTGCTTTTATAAAGATGAAGTTAAGAGCTATTTAGATCTGAATAACATGTCCCAAACCTGTCTCAGAGTTAATATAATTGGGATAACATCATTCAATGGACTACGAGATGGTTCATTCTTTAACAGGTTTTTTTTTTTTTTGTTTACAGCCACAGCAATTAAATAAGTCCCTAAAATGTTAATTCCTATAGTAATCTGTTTCAGTTTTTCAAATAATTTTAAAAATAAATAACAATTAAGCTCTTCTGTTATGACACCATCCCAAAAACAAAACATATTTTCCCAGCTAGTTAGAAAAGGAACTGAAACCTAGTTAATCAAGACAGTTTTTAATTAAATGTGGAAGAGAAATTTGGAAGCTTTGAAGTCTTTCATTCTTAGCTTAATCATCTGTCATTTGTACATCTCCTCTCTGCAAGTGTTCTTCACTGGAGTTCTGCCCTGTTTCTGACAGAGCCACTCTAGTGACTGCTTCTCTTCTTCCCATTTTGATCCTACTACAAATAAGACCTTTTTGCTAACTTCCTTGTGACATGTTCATTAAAAGGCCAAAATTAAATTCCCTTTTAGGCGTATTTTGTGTTAGCATGTTGAATCTTAGTCTTCCAATTATATGTTCCAATTTAAACAATTGCATAACAATGAAAAATACTTTGTGTATGGAGAATTTAAGAAAAAAAAAAATCTTAGTGCTCTCAAAGGCAACATTTCCAGATTCATAAAAAAACCTATAAAGACACCTCTCTCAATTGCACTGGTGCCTACCTGATGCATTATAATTTTTAATATTTTTGTCTTTTTTCAAAATTCTGTACAACTCTCCTCTTTAAAGATATTCATTTTTGCTGTCAAATAAGCTCTGTTAATTTTGCCAAATTATAAACCACTAAAGCTGAGAATACTTATTTCTTTATGCTATTCATATTTTGTACAAAAACACTCACAGGAGTGTCCTCTGTGAGTCAGAAATACTATTTCTTCATGTTTATCCCAACTATATATTCTAGTCTTCATGTTAAAAAAACAGCTTAAGAGTTTAACATGTCAAAGTTAAAATGATGGTAAATAACCAGAACTAAATGTATTGAAACTTACATTGTTGTGTTTGTGTGTGAGGTGCATGGCCATCTCGTTCGGTTGGTTTTATTAAATGACAATAAAATGTATACCAAGATACAAAAGTTGTAGGTATATAAATATATTCATGGTCAGGCCAGGCCAGCCTGCAGGCAGTTCTGTGTAGCTCTGGTCAGAATGGTGTTTGTGAGTTTGAGTGATTTGAAACACCAGCAGATTAGGATTGAGTCTGCCTGCCCAGCTCTCTGCAAATGTATTTTAGATTTCTGAAAGTGCAGTTTCTGTCTGGTGAAAGGTCTGGAGCTGAAGCCATATGAGAAGTGGATGAGGTCACTTTGGGTCAGTTCAGCCTGGAGGAGACTGAGGGGAGACCTCAGTGCAGTCAACAGCTTCCCCGTGAGGGGAAGAGGAGGGACAGACACGGATCTCATCTCTGTGGTGACCAGTGACAGGATCTGAGGGAACTGCCTGAAGTGTGTCAGGCCATATTTGGGTTGGATTCCAGAGGGTGGTTGGGCACTGGAACCGGCTCCCCATGGAAGTGGTCCCAGCTCCAAGCCTGACAGTTGAATGTATTTGGTCAATGCTCTCAGGCTCGTGGCGTGATTCTTTGGGTGTCCTGTGCAGGGCCAGGAGTTGAACTTCGATGATCCTTGTGGGTCCATTTCAACTCAAGTTATTCTATACTTCTATTTCAAAGAGCTGATTTCTGGTCTGCTAAAAAGTAAAATAGATTATTCAACTGGATTTAGGTTCTAGGGTATGGAAATACTACTCTGTTTCTTGATATCTTTAACAAGGTAAAGCAAGATTAAAGAATGCAAACCCTAAGTCCTCATTTAGTGCTGGAAATTAAAAATAATAAGTATGGCTGGCCTGTGTCCACAGGGCTACACAATTATATTTTAAATCCAGAACGCAAATGAAATGTCTAACACACGGTTAAACAAATCCACTTGATTTCCCAGAGCTACGTGCTCTGTTCTATTTCCAGAGTTCTGTTTTAATCAGAAAAGATAAACCACAGTCATTATTAGTTCATTTAATTAGGGTAAGTGATGCCACATTTGAGAGCAGGGGAAAAAAACCCCACTCTGTAACTGGATACTTCATGCAGTTTCTAGAAGACCAGAAATGCCCAATTTATTTTTCTTTTCAGAAGAAAATGCACCTGACAAAACCTTGGAATTACCTCTAAGACATTTTGAAAATCTTGGGTCTGATAAATGTAACTGCCTCAGATAAACTACTTTCTTCTTTAGAAAACTTCTCTGTGGATGAAAACAACAAGCATCACAAATTTGTCAAAGTTTTATGCATCAGATGCAAACATTCAGAGATACATGCAACAAAAAAACTTTGTCATACAGAATTAATATATAGAATTATTTATCTAATCAGACATTATTAGAAACCTCTACCAGCCTTTTTTGGCTCATGAACCAAACCTGCAAAGTTATAAACACCTTGCTAGACTGTGCCCTTACACCATCACACTTGTGGAGGCAGTGATGTAGTGCAGTAAACTAATCCTAAGCATCCTTCACCGTGCCATAAACATTAGAGCAGAGCCGTAGGAAAGTGGAAGCTCTCCTGGCTCCAGCTACCATTGCAGTTATAAATCTGGTCAGGAGAGGAATGTTTCCCCTGCAAAGGTAATGTACAGCCACCTTTAGTCATGCCCAAATTAAGCCATATAGGTTTTAAATAAAGTCGATGGAACGTCATTAGAAAAGATAGATCAGTTATCCCAAGTAATTTCAGATGTGTGAAAACGAGCTGTTCTAGCCATCATTTTGTCCCAGGAATCTAGAACAAAACTCAGAAAACCCTCTCTAGCCATAAAACTAATAGCAAAGGGCTAGAAAAACATGCAATACACAGCATAAACTCAGATACAACTGAAGGGACTAGGACATCTCTGGGGAGGAACTGGAAGTACTGAGTCCCAGAAACATCCTTCCTTTACTGTCCAAAAGAGAGCAGGGGAAATCAAGAGAAGGATCTCAACTACAGCCTCTGACTGAATGCAGCACAGTCACCTGGTCAATGCGATGGAAAAGGGAGCAGTGATGATTTACCATCACTCTGAGGCATGTTTGCCATGACATGGCAGGGGGAGAAGATACTGGACAGGGAAAACACCTTGCATACCATCAGTTCTTACCCCTACATCACATGAACACCTGCAGGGTGCAACACGAACACCTGCAAGGCCCCTGCAGGGCAGGGAATCGTGTGCCTTGCACAGGATTAGGCAGTCTGGCCATGCAAAGGGTACCCTGCAGCCGGCCACCTCCCCCTGCAGCCAAGAAAGACATTTGCTAAGTTACTGCAGTTGTTCAATCACATTAACCACTCTGAGGGGAAGGCACTTGTTTCCCTGAAATCCCACTAAGATTATCACATTGCCTTTCACTGCTACCAAGGAACAGACAGCGAGAGTTAAGTGCGTGAGGGAATGAGTGAGAGAAAGCCAGAAAAGGAGAGGGAGAGATGTGGCTGTGGTAAATGAGCTGTCTTCAGAATCAACCCACCAAAGCTTCAGAAATATGAACACTAAGACACGTGGACAGTCACTAAGAAATCCTAAGCTTCTACAATGAAGCTTAGGATTTCTGCAATTTCATGCACCAACAATTCCTCTTCTGATATGATGGCATTATGTACCCCTTCAAAGAAAAACAGCTTGTCACTTTAGAAACTATGGAAAAAGCATCAGTGCAAAAATCATAAAAAGCAGGTGGAGCTCATCTTTAAAATTTTGTAGCACTTTGAAGATACCATCGTTTCTCAGGTTTTGAGATCAGTATTTATACTTAAGATGAAAGAGCAATTGTCTAAAAAGGCGCTCCTTTCCACTCTGCAGTTTTCATTTCAACTTATCAGCTGCGGCATTTAATTATCATTTCAATATGCATCTAAAGCACTAAGTCTTCTTTCTCTTAACAATGGAAAAAGAATATGATCATACAACCATGATACATACGGGAGATTCTGACTGGATATAAGGAAACAGTTTTCACTAGGAGGATAATTAGGAATTGGAAGAGGCCATACAGAGTATTTGTAGAATGTCTGTTTTCAGGCATTTATTTCCAAGACCTGATGGGAGAAAGCCCTCAGCACCTGCTGTGAACTCAGTGTTGACCCTGCTTAGAGCAGCATGTTGAACCAGACAACCTCCATCCAACCTCAGTGATTCAGTGGTTCTATAGTCTACTGTCAGATAAAAAGTATCAAGTTCCTCAAAAACACCAGGAGTTTTACAGAAAGATTTCAAAATGACATGTTTTTAAAAACATTATTCATCATGATTTTGTCCCAAGTACCAGGCTGCACTCCTTATGCCTGATGAAGTTAACTCAATTATGACAAACAACCTTTTAGTAAAAGCACAGCTGTAACAAACTTATGAAGTACATGCATTAAAAGATTGCAAAAGAAAAATAAAATACACACTTTGTAAAATATCCTTTGCAAATAAGTGATTCCTTTTATAAGTACAAGTAATAGAACAATAATTTAGAGACAACATTAAACATGTTTCTTCATCACAGGTATTTCTGATTAACACTGCATACATTCTTAAATAGTACTTGTCAAAGCAGACAAACCCACATGCAGCCCGAAGAAGCAGATGCATGCACCCATGCACAATGCACTTTGCAGCTGCAACTTATCCTCACCTTGAGATTGGGTTTTGCAAGGAGTTTCAACAGCTCTCTGATCTCACTGCTCAGTGGTTTGCTCTGCAGCTCCTCAGCCAGCTGGGTGGGAGATTGAATCAACACAAAGACCATTAGCAAAGCGTTGTTTTACCCAGTGCATCAGTGACAACCCAGAATCTATCTTGTTCAAGGTTATTGCTTTCCAGCATGTTCAAACAGAAGCCAGCATGAAGGAAAACAGCATCAATCACCGCGCTTCTGTTTCTGGCCCTCAGTGGACCAGATTTAAGCCAGGCCTTTTGGCTCAGTTTAACACAAGTAATCATTTCTGGCAAGGGTGCAGCCAGATCACATTCTGATTTATAGCAAAGGGGGCAAATCCCAGCACTTCATTTAAGTGAATGGTCCTTTGCGTGCAGACAAAGAACTGCTTGTAAAAATGACTGGATCAAACTTTGACACTGTCCATAAAAAACAGTTTCGAATGAGGTGGTGAAATCCACACTGCTTCCAAAAACCCACAGTAGCTGTGCTGTTTAGGACTGGGATAAGAAAGCAAAGTGCCCCTACAGTGCAAGCAATCTGAACCTTTTATTATGTTTACACATACACTGGAAGGAGCTTGTTAAATGTGAAGCGAGTTAATCATAATATAATTTATAACAGGTCATCAGCAATTCAAGCCTGTAAAATGCACCAACTATGTCCTAACAACAAGATCAGTAATTTATGTTTGGTTACACTGCAAAACTGTGGCTTGGTGAACAATAGAGCAGCAGTTTAACTTTTAATCCCAAGGCTATTTGGCTCATGTCTTGGGTTTTTCTTATCATGCCATTCTCAACTAATTTGGACTCAAGAGGCATATTTTACTGCAGGATTTTAGACTCAAACTATTTTTCCAGAAGAAGGAAAAGCTAAATGCACTTCACAACATTTAACTTTGGTTTAAAATTCTGAAGCTACATGGCTCATAATGTAAAACGTGATTTCAGATAATCACTTGTTTTCTTTGCTTTAAATCAGTATCATAAAAATGTCTCAAAGAAACATTGACTATTTGCAGCAAGTAATTTTATTTAACCTAATTTTAAAGATGTGCTTTCATTTTGTATACATTTTCAAGATGAATGGATAGATGTATATTTTGCATAATTTTATATAATAGACAAGTCTATTTGAAGAAGCCAATAAAGACATCAGACATGGTTTGAATACCTTTTTTTCTTTTAGTCTTCAAATTAAACAGTATCAAAAATTCATCACCTACCATCTTACAGACTTTTGACTATAATGCATAGCTAAGAATATCCAACAAATACCTCGGTGCTAATATTAACAATATTTGTGTCTTGATACCAGAAGATTAGAAAACAATCTCAGTAGGAAAGGTCAGAATTAAACATTTTTAGACAGAAAGCCAAATATTGAGGTAATCTGACTGCAATTGAGTGTGCATGTTGGAAAAGCCCTGCAAAGCTGAAAATATTCTGTGATAGGAATGACAGGAGGTCTATGATGTGAATTACCCTTGGTTCTCTTTTCATTCTTTAGATTATACTGCTCATCCCTGGAGAATAAAATCTATTAATCCATTTTTCACTGATGGAGACAAGCAACCACTGAGCAAAATGACCATTTCAGCATTCCTCTCAGATGAATTGTCCACGAGTATTAACTCCAGCAGGACTGCTGTTTGCTTTGGTGGTAGAAATGTAAACGCACATACATAAGGTTTAGAACAGTGAGAAAAAATACTTCATTACATTTTAATCTTATAATTTAGAAAATTTTTTTCAGAGAGAAAATAATTTAAAACTTGTTTCCTTCAATGTGATTTATATTGTTTTCCAAATATTTTCATTAAAGTTTTACGCACATTTAATACCTTGTGATAGAAGAGGAGGAAAACAAAGATTGAAAGATGAAGTCATGTTTTCAGGTTAGCCAGCAGATACCACCTCAGCTGCTTTAGACTGGACTTTTATTTGTTATTGTTGTTGTTAAAGTGCTGAGATTTGCAATAGCTAATTGAATTGCAGTTCATGGAATACTTGGGACACACTGACACTGTGCGATCTCCCCCTGTGCTAAAGACTGCAGGAAAAGCTGTCTGAAAATCTCCTCTATGATCTCTTGAGGGAACCATAACATTTCAACAAGCTCTTTATGAAAAGCTGCCACTAAAGAGAGGGGAAGAAAAGCAAGGGAGAGAGCCAGATGTGGAGTGAGGCTGGCAAGTGGAGTGAAGGTGGGGAGCACAAGGGACTGGTCTTTAAAGCTTCTGGAGAAAGTTCTGAAACTTCTTTTGCTGGAACAGTCTTTGCACCAACCTTGATGCCTTATTTGCTGTATATACCTATCCTGCCAGTGATATTTTTGTGGTTTAGGAATGGTATTCTCCACTTTAGTACTCCCACTAAAGCCATGCACCACTTTCCTTCCCCTCTCGAACTGGAGGCACAATTGCAAGATCACAGGATGAGACAAGAACAATTTACTGGAAACAACAAGACAGTGTACTATGCTCTATGTATATACTATTACTAAATAAGTAATAGCAACAATACTAATAACAAAAGGTGTAAGAAAATAAATTATTCATATGGATAAACCCCCTGATAATAGACAATACCAGATTCAACCTCCACCCACTTTTATTGATTGGAACAAACCCTTTCTTCCTGGAAGAGTCCCTTTCAGGAACTCTGAACATGATGGGATATGGAATAACCTCCATGTTCTAACCAGGCCCTCTCCCAGCTAGTGCAAAAAATTAACCCTGTCCTGGTTGGAACCAGGAGAGATGTTTAGATCATTTGCATGACATCACTGAGCTCTAAATCAGACACTGCTGCTCCAAAATAGGAGGCAAACAAAATACTATGGGAAATTCAGCCTCAAAGTCCCTTGGGGAGAGGAGAGAGAAGGTATGGCAGCTGGGAATATGAAAATGTTTAGAAAAGCCTTGCCACAATTGTTACTTCTAAAACTGCTTTAAAAAAATAACACAAGAATAAGAACACACCCCTTAAACAGTTTTATTTATGATAGCAGCACCTCAGATTTGGGTTTTAAATCAAGCAGGAAATATCTACTTGCTAATAAGAATATCTTTTTCTTTAACTACAGAACAGTTACTATCAGTAGGGAAACATTAATTCAAAGCCTATTGAAATTAAAGTGTGTTTATTAACACCAACATGTTCTTACATCCCTGATGTGACAACCAGTCAGACAAACATGCCAAAAAATGAATAGCACTTTAAACCTGAAACTTCACGAGTCTGGGAGTTACAAAGCCCACTGCTTATAATTTTGCTTCCTCAAAATTTGCTGATAGCTACCAAAACATAGAAAATCCTGCAGTGTGCTAGCCTGACTTCAGCCACCAAAGGACATCCTTACCCTATGAGACAGTGCCCATAAAAGCTGCAGCTCACCTACACATAATCAATGAAGCAGCAGCAAGAGCATCTGTTAAAAAGAAGCTGTACATTTGAAGTAGGCAGATGCCTGGACACGATCTGTCCCAACATGTACACTTAAAAATACTACCATATGTACATAGTAATATATTAATAGGGTTAAAAGCCCCAACCTGTCTCAATTGAAGAGTGACAGAATGAATACTTTAGTTTGGAGATTTCCAAAACGATGTATTTTAAATGGGTCTGAACGAAGAATGAGATTGCTCAGCATTTCTGAAAGTATCAAAAACTAAGTTTTGCATCCAAAAGTAAGAAATTATTTTTATTAAGAATTTTAGCCCAGAGATCCATAACATAAATATTATCAAGGATTATTAATATGTCAGCAAGAACTTAATGAAGAGAATTTCAACCAGCTTTCTAATTTTCAAAATTACTATCAGCACTATTCAAAGCTATGCGAAGGTTAAAAAAATATTACTAATATATGCCTGATGTCAAGGCTAACATATTATTATAGTTGGTATGTTAACAGGATATAGCTCTCCTACTACTGAAACATGATTAAATTACCATGTATCCTTTTTTCAATAGTCTTCAAATAAGTTTAATTCAGTTTTTAGTTAAAATCTCAATTCACAACATTTAATAATTTGTAAAATTTAAAAACCTAAATCTATTAATTGTCTAAATAGATAGTTAAGGTTTAAAAGTATCTGTAAAGTATGTGTAGTTTCAAACATGCTGTATTTGAAATGGATCCTAATACATATTACCTTTTCCAAAAAGCAACCTGACATCATCAATTGCAACAAAGATTTCTGGATTTCACCTAAACCACAGTTTATTAAACATTTCTCTATTCTGGCCTACCTCAGGTTCAGTCATAGTTTATACAGGTGTGTTCACCATTCATCTGAATCCTAGAATTAACCAAATAGCAAGAAATGGTAGGTTGGATTTTTTTCCTTGAAAATAAAAATTATAGTAACAGGAAATTAACTACTCCATCAATTGTGACCACTTTTACAATTTATTTTTTGGTTATGAAGGTAATTTGGAAAGCTCCAATATCAATAAATCACTACTGTACTTTCTCTTAAATAGTTTTGATTTTTTTTCAACAAGCCTCCATCCTAGACATTTCATATGTTTTATTTTTGTAATATTATTTGTCATTTCTCATGTTCTGTCAGCAGTGCTGCTATCTCATTTGTCTTTACCTTTCTAAAGCATTCCTCTTGTCTGTGACTTTCTCAAAACACTAACAGTTGACAGTTTTTCCCCTCCCAGTAGAGTTCCAACCTGTAATTTTTATTGCTCAGTTACTAAAGCAGAACAAGAGGCTACCAAGATGCAATGTTTTTATAACATGCAAGTGAACAAAAATCAAAGTAATATCAGCAACCAGCGCAGTGATGACAGAAGCTTTAGAAATCTTTGCAGCTTCTTATGATTTCAGCTCAGAGGATTACATTCATATGTTTGCACTATGAAAAGTTCTGCTTGCAGACAGTTTTTTGGTAGACTTGGTACCAGTGATCTCAGCAGGGGACACTTACATCATCTGCCAAGGCTGCTGCACCATGGAGTATGGGCATCGGGCTCTGTTTCTCATAATAATGCAGTTTTTCATGGATCTGGAAAACAATAGTACAAAGTGATAAGTTTATTTAGCAGCATGAGAAATGGTACAAAATAAGTCAGTTGAGTCTGTTGACTGTCTGTAACTAAACATCCTTATAGCAACCTACAAGCAGCAATCATGTAAATGCAATTCATCATCATCGTCTGCTGAAGTGCTAAGAATATGAAATCAGATGGAAAAAATGCTCAGTATGCAGACCAACCCACAGAAAAACTAAACATTTGTGATTTTTTTTCTCCTGGCTTTCTCTGTCCATATTTCTAACATATTGCTTCAAGTATCAATTACATTTTATATTGCTGCTGAAAACACAAAGCATAAAGTGTTTATCCCCAAGATGGATATAAACCCCCCTGTAAATTATGATTTATGAAGTGAAATAATAGCTTGCCACCCACATCTTGACAGACAACTTGATGGAGCGGCTACCGTCATTAAAATAATTCAGAAACAAGGGCAAAGCAGTGCTAATATGAATTCTAACACATCTGAAGGAAAGAGACAGTCCTTCAGCAAGCTAAGGCTTTTAATGAATAATAATCAATATTAAAGATGCACCGTGCTTTGGTTCTTCCAAAAAGGGAAAGGATACACCATTATTTAAATATCACCCTGTTCCCTCCTCCACAAGTTATCCATTTCAGAATTTAGATTTTTTTCAAGTATGAATGCTTTTAAGACCCAAAGTATTTTAAGATTTCTAACGAGTTTCCTTGCAGCTATTTCAGAATAGCATAAAAGGCTATATTAAACATTTAACTTATTTTCCCCAAGATACATGCTTATACAAACATTAATTAAAATCTAAGAAAAGAAGACAAAAGTAGTCTGAACTGATGCAAATATACTCCATTCTTGGATTTTGTGCTTTAGTTCTGCTGCTCTGAAGGAGGCACGAACTCCAGATGGCTGGAGGAGTTGCAGAAGGAGCTAAATCGAGGACCTCTGTGCTTGGCAAGGAGGGGAAAACGAGGTCTGGCAGAGGCCATGGGGTGCAGAACTTGGCTGGGGACTCCCTCATGTCCTTGGGAAACAGGATCCCCAGGGGCACCCTAGCACTCCCCAGCACACTGCTGGGGGAGCAGCAGGACAGACGCCAGACAGCAGGGACAGACTTCAAGAGCAAGCAAGCCACCCCTCACACGTTGTTCAGAGCTGACCAGATCATCTCCACTTTGCATCAAGTGTTCCCACCAGCCTTCCCCCCTTCTTCCACATTTGCTTTTCTCTGCTTACTTCTGCCCCAGCAGCACTCACTCACTCCTCCCACTCGCTAGGACTCTCTCGCTCTTCAATTTAAAGATCATTCTTTAAGCCCATTCTTTTTCATTTACACTGAACATTCACAGATAAGTCCATAACAAGATAATTCCATGTCAGTGACACTTGTGTTTGCCGTTTTTCCTGTCTTCTGCTGTGCTTCATAACCCTAAGTCCAGATCTGTTTTTCCTCACTTAGACTGTACGTTCTTCAAAGAGCATGCTAATAAAATATGGCATAGCAAGGTCTAAGTCTTGACTGATTTCTTCATCCTTTGTGCAATCTTAACAAGACTAATTCAGTATGTAATTGGTTAGAGGATGCTGAAGTTCTGACATACCATGGTGAAGCATGAAGGCACTACAGTAACTTAATTTATACACTGAAAAGTAATTTTTTCTCATCTGGAAACTACATGGAAAGCACTACAGCCTCCAGAACAAGAATCTGAATTTTATATCACTTATGTAGACACTGTTTACTCAGCAATTACTTAGACTAATCCATACTGGGTTTCACTAAACAGCACGCGACTGACTCTCGTAACTGAACAACTTCAGCTTTCTAGCTCACAAAGCAGAGAAACTAAACAAAACAAGGAGTTGCAGCTCCCTGAGGCTGGCAGAAATTTGTAATTTACTTGGACTGTTAACTTGAATAACTAAAAGGCATAGTAAATCAAAAGGTCTCAAACCCATCGTTTTTTGACTGCTTCGACAACATCTTGATTTTATCCAGACTGAGATTCTGTCAGCATGGAGGTCAGAAGCAGTTGTCCATGTTACCCCCTAGTTTCTCAAAGAAACTAGAAGTGCTACTGCCAATTAAGCTGCTTTTATCCTGGACAACCTGTACATATCTTTACCACTGAAATTAATAAAAGGAAAAAGTCAAACAAACAAACAAACCAAGTGGATAAAGCCTTGCTTAACCCATATTTAAGAAAAACGTTATACAATTGTAAATTCATGCAACAAAAAATAGGTTTTCAAGAGATGCCACAGTGTAACCTGAACTATTGGCTCTGTCTACAGCCAGAAATTACAGAAATGACTGAAAACAAATTTTTATTTTCCTAAGAGTGGATATTGGATTCCAGTTAAGCATTTAAGGACAATCATTAAGGTTTTATTTGATTAGGGTGGAGTTGTGAGAGTAACTGCCTAACCAAAAAAAATAGAAGCTAAACAAGGAAGCAGGAAAATTTAACTGCTACTAGGTGCTTCTAGATATTGGCTTTTGCTACATCAGGTTTAAGATTTTATTAATTTAGCATACTAGCACAATTAATGAGTCTAGGGATAAACATTTCATGGTCTATGGTAACAGACACTGCAACCTCTATGGTAACCCCACAGCAAACTTCCATTCAAAATGCAATATACAGTAGGGTTTTACCCCCAAATTCCTGATTTCATTTGACAATAGTTTGCCTTCTTAGTTAAATCTATTTTTAAAATCAGGTCATTAGACAACAACATCTGTCTTTCACATCTTTGTAATTTAAAGGATATACCTACGGAAATTAAAAACCATTGGTCTGCACCAGGATGCAATCAATATGAAATACAGGGATTACCTTTCATATTAGTATAAAATTACCACATGCATAATAAAAACAGTTATCTCACACCTCTAACTTCTGGATCAGTCATGTATCCATGCAGCACTTTTACGTAATATATTCCTGAATGCAGTAAGACAGGAGATTAAGTGAACTCCACTGATAAAGCAAAAATTTCAATGAGGCAAAAATGCATTTTCAGGCAACTCCTTCTTTCCTTGTGTCTAAGAATGTATTCCAAGATGATTTGTTCAGATCACAGCATTGCTGACTGGCCTCATAGTTCTAGTTCTTCATGTTGTATTTTCAGGCCTTTTTTGAAAACCAGCACAAAACTTGTCTTTTCCTACTCACTGGGCACTAGGTCATCTCTGTTGTCTTTCAAGAATGACAGAGCACATTTGCAAGCTTATCTGGTGGTCTTGGAATTTGCCAGACTTCGCGGTGATGAACGGCAATCACCTTTAAAGAAACTACTGTGCATGCAGCCATATGCTTTGGCAACCTCTCCACATGCTGTCTTCCAGTTAATTATTTTCCCAAATATGAAATTTTACATCGTGCTAATATATGCATGCCAAGCACTGAATTTCCAAATTTCAATTCTTATACAAGTAGACTTTGAAATTTAAATACCTAGATTAAGTGACTGCGTTGATGAAAATTAATAATGTCGAGAAGCCAAACATAGAAATGAAAAGCAAAACAGGACAAGGTGGTGCAAATACTTCACCCCTTTAAAATTGTCACTCAATGAAATTAAACTCTAACAGAACTTAAAACCACCCTGGAACACTTTGAGAGAAGTATGAGTTGATTCAAAAGTAGAAGCAAGAGCATTCACCTACTCAAGACAGATCATATTTGCAGCCATTTGTTTGAGTTTCAATCCAAAGAATTCTATTTCATACAAAAGGCAACTTTAACTTACATTGAGCAGTGGTACCAGATGTCCAGTAACTTTAATACAATTGCCTTCATTCTATTAGAAACTTATACAACATATGGAAAATATAGGACTGTATCGTGCTTAAAAATAGGAAATACAGTACATTTAAGTTCATCTGACATTTACATGGAAAGCCTCAATGCTGAAGGTCTCTTCACAGATGAGACCAAGTCTGTTGAAGCAAGAATTATATATTGTAAATAAAACAAAAAAAAAGCTGTTCTGCTGAACAGAGAACTAAGTTGTGGGTTGTTTTGGGTTTTTTTAATGACTACCTATTCTTTTCACTGAAGAGTAAGAAGATCAAAAAATTGACAATCTACTCGAAGTTATGCCCCAAGAGGGAAAAATAATCATTTGTAAATTTATACGATTTTTGGCACGCTTACTTGTAAGCAAGAAAAATTGTTTCTGGATTTTCCCAGAGAGACTGAATTAAGCTTTCTATAATAAAGCAGAGTAGTATCCTCAGCCTGGACTACTTCAAAACCCAAGAGCAGCTTTCTAAAGAAAAATAAAAAAAATAAAGCAATGAGTCCTACAAAATAAGCTTAATTTCTCCTTTTAGATTTCTTAATTTCCATGTACAGTTCTAATATCATATGATTTAAAATAAAACAGAGGAATGGGATAAGTATGTACCAAAGGTGCCGAAGAGTTAACAGAAGACAAACTTATTCTTTTTGACAGGACAGTTGGTGCAGGAAAAGAGTACAATATGCAAACGCGTGTAACCCAAAGAGCACTGGCCAGCAGTGAGCCACAGCAGCACTTAAAGACAAGAACTGTCACAACACAGTGGGAAAACGTTCTGCCACCACACCAGGGTGTCACCAACTACTCAGACACGTCAACACCTCTGGATAAGATTTTTTTTTTTTTTTTTTATGGTTGTGACACCTTCCTGACAGGAGGTGCTGAAGAGGATCTCGTGAGTATGTGAGTGTTTGCACTGACCATCATTCTGGGGCAGACAGCAATTCTGGACCAAGTGCTTCTCTTTTTGAGAAACATCAGAAGTTCATACCCTCTTATGAGTTATATAAACGTTCCCTTACTTAGGTTTTATTTTATGAGATATCACTCAGCATAAAGATACCATACCTTCAAAATTCATTTTTAACACCACATCATATGCATTTCAGGGGTTTTCCTCTGGACTATCCTAGTCTTGCCTGCTGAATACCCATTAGCAGCCAATCTGCTTGTTTAGTTTCAGCAGAAACAACACATTTCATATACTGGACTGCTCATGTAAAACCTAAGCAGCAGAAGTTGAGAGGATGGGAAATTGCTTCTTAAAATGCACTAGTGATCTGAACTAGAATGCCAATATAAACACACCCACAAAGCACCAACATGTGTCTAAGACGTGGCATTGAGTAGATGGTTGCAGAAAGTCCATAAGAGCTGGCAGAACATCTCCTCTAACTGCTCTCTTCATCGTATTTTTTATTGTATATCGACAGCAAGAGTGTCTGTGATCAAAACTCTGACCAAATGCAGCTGCTGCATTCATTGGCTTAGTCACTTTCATGGACGCATAATGGAAGACTCTTGCACACAGAGAAGCTGTTAACTGTGCACTAACGTTTCAGGTTCATCTACATTTTCAAAAAAATTACTTAATTCCACTGGAGGCACCACGACAAAATGGTGCTACTACAAAGAGGAGTATCCATATATGAATCCACAGCAGATTAAGAGAATGGGAAAAGAAAGCAAAAGAAAAATTGTTGAGGGAGGAGTAAGTGTTAGTTTTGGCTTAATCTGCAATTTGTGTTCTGCATCTGAAATATCCGAAGCAAGAGAAATCATTCCAAGGTACTCATGACCATAAAAGACACATTTGTGAATAGTTCCAACAGTGAGATTTCAAGACTAGAATTAAGGTTTTCATTTGATCCCTAATAGTATGACCTTAACTCTGGGATTTAGACTCTTGAGTTCACTGTCTAAACTTACCAACAAATTTGAGTCAAGGTAAAATAAATAAGCAAGAATGAAAAAAAGAAATAATGGGCTACAATGAAGCAAATGAAAATAACTAATAAAACCATTCAGAAATTATAATTACATACCATCATCTCTGCTGAAAGAGAATGCATATTTTGCTTGATGTAGAATTTTAATTAAAATACTGTTTAATTCCCTTCCTCCCTCCTTCCAGAGCCGTACTTTATCATGTGAAAGTAGCAGAAAAAGTAGCCAACTATTTGATTTATCTTCAACACTCAGCGGTGGTCTGAAAGCCTATTTCCACAGGACAAAAACACAGACTGAATGCAAAACTATCTATTTGTTCCCAAACCTTCCTATAGTCCTTATCATTGCAGCTTTGGTACACTAAGGAACTTAAAAACAGGAACAACTCTCAGTACTACGGCACGATGAACAAAAGGTGGAGGAAAACCTAGAAGCCATAGAGCCTTTAAATCACATTCCAGTCATACCAACTGAACTGCAGTGAGAGACAGAAAATGGCTCAGAAAATAGCATTATGTATTTTAGAAAACGGAAACAAAATAGAAATTAATAAATCATAGCTAACTATTTGAAGTTTGCCATGAGCATTTCAATCCCCATAGTAACAAAGAATTGCCTCAAATATATGTGATTGCAGAAAGGCCTCTGAGAGAATGTTACAAGAATCAAAGCAAGCCTCTGAAGACTTAAAAAAAGACATTCAGAGATGTCAATTTTAGCCCAATTTGCCATAGCAAAATGTTTTAGCACAACAGACGAGCAATTCTCCTTTAAGCCTTTTTTCCAAAAAGCAGAAACATTACTTTCCTAATAACTCAAATGCAGGCTAGTGGCATGGAAATATTTCTGCTTGAACAGCTGAGAGTTAGAAGAAATTCAGAAAATGTCAGATAACCCTAATGAAAAAACTAAAAATCTGCACTATAACAAAGAATTAACACTATCAGTATAGCATAAAATCACTAATAAATCAAAAAACCTTCAGACTGTCTGGTATAAACTGTTTCAGTGGGCTCGGTTGGGACAGAGTAATTTTCTTCCTAGCAGCCTGTATAGTTTTGTGCAGCAGTTCTGTGACCAAAACCCAGCTGGTAACAGAGCAAGGCTTTAGCTACTGCAGGACAGCGCTTGTGCAGTCCCAAGGCCACCTCTGAACCTGCTCTGAGCCCGGCAGGGAGTAGGCTGGGGGTGGCCAAGAGTTTGGGAGGGGACACAGCTGGGACAGCTGACTGTTTTACCAAAGCAGTTATGGTTTGGAGACTGGAAGGGCATTGGTCAGCTGGTGGCAGTGACTCCTTCTGCAGCACTTGTTTCTTCCCCTCAGAACCACCTAGAACAAGGAAATAACCACCAGGGCTTCTAAATTCTTGGACAGACAGCCAAGCTCCTTAGCTGGAGCCTTACCTCATCTGCTGCTAGAGGGTGTTGGAGGAGTTGACAAGGGTTGACTTTTTGAGGCGTGAACAAGGGTTATAACTGGAGATTTTAATACAGTTCCAAAAATGGCCTAAGACTGAACTTAACGGGATTTTGGTAATTTCTGTCATCTTAAAATATATCCATTGAAGATTAAACCCACTCATGCTAACACTACAGGGAACATTAGAGGTATCACAGGGAAAGAAGCCTGTTTCCACAGTCCTGAAGTTGCAAAAAATGTTTGTTCAATTCTGGGCTACAGCAAAATACATGAACAAAAGAAACCTCTGACCAATTTATGCGTCATATGCATACTCAAAGTCCATTATTTGAAAAGAGACAACAATTAAACATTCATATCAGAACCAAAGTGCTATGAGGTTATCAACATTTCTGCAGATGTGTTAAAAGAATACAAATTAAGCTCCAAGAGCAGAATCATAGAATGGTTTGATCTTTAAAGATCATTTAGTCTACACTTTTTACCATAGGCAGGGGTACCTTTCACTAGATCAAGCGGCTCAGAGTCTTATTCAACCTGGCACTGAACACTTACAAGGAGGGGCATCCACAACTTCTCTGTTTCAGCCTGTTACCACCCCATTACAAAAAATGTCTTCCTTATGTTCAATCTAAATCTGCACTAGCATTGTTCAGCCCTTAAATACAAGGTTGCTCAGAGTCCATGACATGCTGGATGACTTCACAAATGTCCTTTCTTTACCCAGCAATCAGAATGATCTATATTCAAAACAGAATTCCTCCAGAAATTTCTAATCGCATTGCATTTTCAGAAGTAAATTTTCGGAGCTGTATGCATCATTTTAGTAATTTTCTAAGTTTAAAAATGTGATAATAGATCACATTTAGGGGCATTTTTCTTGTTTAGGTTATGTTTTGTAAAAAATGTACGATGATGTGTTATCAACAGATGTACAAAATTACATTCTTTTAAATCAGCTGCAATCAGTGCAAATCAGCAGCAGCGCTTGGAGAGACCACAGATCCAAATCAGACTCTCAGCAAATGCTGCTTCAAATTTGATTCAGCCAGAAGTTGGTTATGAAGTGCTTAGATGTGTGACAGAAGTGCCCAGTTAACAATGATAGCAAATAACCTGTGATTATTACAAATTACAAAACTAAAGCAAATAAAAGAAGCACAGCATGCTATGAATGAATGAAAGGAACCTTCGGGGGGAAAGAAAGCAACTTTTGTCAACTGCCAAAATCACACCATATATTGATATTGTTAGGGACAAAAATGAGGCTTGCTGAAAATTCTGGTCATATGGATTATTAGCCATTCCAGTCAAATAACTAGTTTTTATCGTCTAGCCAAAAATGTAATGACAGAAAAGATGCCTGTGCACACTGCAGTAAGTTGTATGGTAAAATCCTATTCTTCACTGATTTTTTTTTTTTTTTTAAATCTGTGGTTTCAGGGTTCCCTTGTCAATCATTGAACACTGTGCCTCATTACTTCATTTATCCTTCACCCTTGATTGACCTTGCCAAGCGGGGCAGCATCTGAGGAAGATGATGAAGACAGAGAAAACTCAATCAAAAAACTCAATTCTGGAAGAACACCGGCACTCAGGAGTTTATTTGAGGCTGTCTCACAGATTTAGCAGCTCTGAGACCAACCTGACATAGTCACGAGGGCATTGCCAGATTTGATTTTGTCTTACAAGATCTAATCAGGTCTGTAAGGAACCCTCTCTTGATTTTTATTGTAAAATGTAAAAGCATCTCTTCTACTCTTTTTTTTGAGAAAACCAAGACAGACATTAGGTAAGCAACTGATCAATCTGATGATCCTGCCCTTGCTTCTCTGAGCTTCTGTGAGTATATATACTGTGTTCTTAAATTTCAGCTCCCCATCACATTTGTTTTTACTAGAAAAAAGTACTTCAATATCTGTTAAGTACCTCCTATTGACACTGTTAACAAACATATCCTTCATGAACAGTGGGATGTGCCTGCAGATCTGTGTCTCAGAGCTATGTCCTGTAATATTGAAAATTTAGAATTTCCTGTCTTCATGCTAGTATGACCAAAGAATATAAGACAAAACTAATCAATACCTCCACTATGCTCATATACCATGACTTCCCTTAAGCTGAAAAGCAAGGAGAGCCTTTAAAACTGAGGCTCATTAATGCAGCACTGCCCAGTCCACCACTAAACCGTGTCTTTAAGTGCCACACCCACACATCTTTTAAATACCTCAGGGATGATGACTCAACCACCTTGCTGAGCAGCCTGCTCCAGGGCTGGAGACCACCCTTACAGTGAAGAAATTTTTTCTAAACTCCCATCTAAACCTCCCTTGGTGTAACCTGAGGCCATTTCCTCTTGTCCTATTGCTTGATACTTGCTAGAAAAGACTTAACCCCCAGCTGACTATAACCTACTTTCAGGTGGTTGAAGAGAGCAGTAAGGTCTTCCCCAAGCCTTCTTTTCTCCAGGCTAAACTCCCTCAGCTCTCTCTGCTTCTCCTCATCAGACTTGTGCTCCAGACCCTTCACCAGCTTTGCTGACCTTCTCTGGACATGCTCCAGCACTTCAATGTCCCTCCTGATTTGGGGAGCCTAGTACTGAATGCAGAATTTGAGGTGCAGCCTTAGCAGTGCCGAGTACCAGGGGAGGTCCCTGCCCTGCTCCTGCTCACCACACTATTGCTGATACAGGCCAGGAACCATTGGCCTTCTTCACCACCTGGACACTTCCTGGCTCATGTGCAGCTGATGTCAACCAGCACCCTCAGGTCCTTTTCGCCAGGGAGTTTTCCAGCCCCTCTTTCCCCAGCCTGTAGCCCTGCAGGGGTTCTTGTGACCCTTGATGTCCTTGTCCAGACCACTGATAAGACATTAAACAGAACAGGCCCCAATACCAAGCCCAGGGGAGCACCACCAGTGACTGGCGACCAGGAGGGTGTAACTCCATTCACCAACCCTTCCTGGGCCCAGCCATCCCAACAGGTTTTTTTTTCCCAGCAAAGAGCAAACCCATCCAAGCCAGGAGAATGTTGTGGGAAATCGTGTCAAAGGTTTTACACATGTCCAGGTAGACACACCCACAGTCTTTCCCTCATCCAGCATGCAGATCCCCTTGTCACAGAAGGAGATCAGGCTGGTCAAGCAGGATCTGCTTTCCTAAACCCATGCTGGTTGGGCCTGATGCCCTGGGTTTTCCTGTAACTGCCACGTGATGGCATGCAAGACAATCAGCTTCAGGACCTTCCTAGGATCTGAGGGCAGGTTGATAGGTCTGTAGTTGCCTGGATCCTCCTTCCAACACCTTTTATAGACGGGTGTCACATTTGCTGACTTTCAGGCAACTGGGACCTCTCCAGCTAGCCAGGGCTCTGGCAAATGGTGGCAAGGGGCTTTGTGAGCACTTCTGCCAGCCCCCTCGGTGCTCTTGGGTGGATCCCCCTGGCCCCATGGGCTGCTGTGTGCTACGGGGTGTAGCAGGTCACTCAGCACTTCCTCCTGGATTAGGAGCCTTCCTTCTGATCCCCGTGCCTGTCTTCTACACAACTGTGAAAGACTGAGGCAAAGAAGGCATGAAGTACCACAGCCTTCTCCTTGTTCTTTGTCACTATGTTTTTCCCCACAGCCACTAAAGGATGGCAGTTCTCCTTCTCCATGTGTTGCTAAAAGGAGGTAATATGGTAATAGCATTTGCTATTTTATTTCTGCAATGGTAAGCAAAACAGATTAAATACTGGCTACAAACCCAGTTATTCATGCAGAGTTTCTAAAAATGTTTATTTTACTTGAAAAAAAAAAATCACTTTGAATTCATTGTTCCTTATACAATAAAATAAAGGTCCTATTATATGAGATTTCACAGGCTTCATTCAAATGAACCTTTTTTTGTCAGTAATAAGCGAAGGTTTTGATGACTCTGCTTATAGGAAAAGGGTCCCTAGATAGACAGAGGAAGTTCAGACCAAAGCTAAACAAGTTGCACTTGCTCCAAAATAAATTTCCCTGCCCCTTCAGAGCCCAACAGTCTACATGGCTACTGTATACAGTATTTGCAGAATTGTTTTTCTGTACTTTTAACCCCAATTCCAAAGGAAGGAGCATCAGAACAATTCCAAATTTCAATGAAACTCTCTGATGTGAGTTGAGGACATGAGGTCCTTGAACAGAAAGAACAGAATAACATCAGACCTTTTGTCCTTTGAAACAAGCGGTCTTCAAACTGCAGTCTGTGGATGCTGACAGATCCCTACAATTTTAATGAACTACCCTTCATAAATACATTTTCAAACAGAATCTGAGGAGTAAATCCATCATGTCCCAGTCTGAATAGTAACAGTCAGAATGTGATAAAAGTACAGCAATCCTCTTCCCCAAAAGCACACACTGACTTGTGTAAACAAATGTTAAAATTGGTAAAATTTTGAGGGAAAGATTTCATTAGAGCAATACTGACCTCAGGATTGCAGGTCTCAAATTGCTCTTCCTAGTTTATGGCCCTTCTATCTATACACTCCCACTTTGATGCTCCCTCCTCCTCCCCTCAGTATTATTGCTTTAATAAAAACACTTTTCAAATGGAAGCATTTAGATTTAAATGGAAGGCAGAATTTGAGGTGGGCTCGTGTAAGGGTCTCTGTTTATTTTCTCTCTGTTCCTTTCATTAAGAAAATTATAAGGGTTCATAATTCACAATACAATATACCAAATCTTCCATTAAAGATCCTGACCCAACTCTCAGGAAATTCTGTGCACTACTGGAGACACAGCAAACTAAACATACATACAGCAAAACTCTCGAAGTCATAAGTAAAGACTGCAAGGTCAAATGGTAACAGTATTCACAATTATGACCATTTTTTGTCCAAAGATTTAAAAGCACATTACCAAAGGAACTAAGCATCAGTTCCCTCATCACCAAGTTCCAAGCCAATACTACAAAAATGATATCTCCTTAGAAAAAATACTATAAGCTTACATTTTTTGGTATTTCAATTACTGATAGTGACACACATATGACCAACTGCAATATTTGTTTATATATCAAATATATCAGGAAATCTTTATTTCTAAGTTACTTTTAAAATATACATTTATTTAAAGAATACTTAATGCAAGCAAGAAAGAAGTTGTAACTCCCACTGAAGCCCCTCAGTTTTGAGGAAAAGTGACAGAACAGTTGCACAATTGTAATGAAACAGAGATGAAAGCAACATTTACTGCAATAGTCAAGCAGCTGTTTATATAATGTTTCTAAATACAAAACTTAATGAAAAACATTTAATTCAATACAATAATGAATTAAAATTAGTTCAAATAAAATAAAAATTTTCAAATCCAAATTATGAGAAAAAGACATATATATGTCTCTATTATTTCAATCCTACATTCCAAAAATAAACTTTGGGTTTTGTTTTTTCTTTAAGGACACCTTTCATTTTTTCTCACTGAAATATTTCCCTTTCAGGTATCACCTGACTGTGCCTAAGTAATGCAACAAACACTTACAAAATGTATGCCTAACTAATTTGACTTACTATATGTAACAAATAATCGAAAGAATTGATCTAAAACATCAGAAATTAGAAACTTCAAGTCTTGGTATTAGTCAGATTTTAAGAAATAGAAAAGCTTCCTCAGCTTTATAGCAAAACTTTTTAAAACAGCACTAATATAATGTTACTGTTTCATGTAGCAAAAATGTTTCACCCTTTGAGGTCTGGTATTTTAAATGTAAAGATCTTTATGAATTGGAGAGGAAGAGTTTTCCCTTAAAAAATCAGAGAAATATAATAATTCTTTGATCCTGAATATCAGATTTGAATACTGCAAAGAAAATAAAAATCTAAAATACACAGGCATAATTATACTGATAAATATGAATGCGAAAAGGAAAGAAACAAGACTAGAGATGCTGCTTAAATGTAAAGAACGAGGATTGCATCAACAGCTGACTGCACTTTAGAAACTCTCATTATCTGAATTCCTACTAAGCAGAAAACACACCAGCAGCAATGCCCATCTTACTGCAGAGGGTCACCTGGGAAAACAGCAGTCCTCAACACTGGTGATCCACTTCGATTATCCGATTCTGCAACTTTTAAAAACCCAAACCAATATTCCATTATTTCCTAGTGCTTTATGGTGATTAGCAAAGAAAGAGCCATAAAATGAATTCAAACAAAAATTTACAATACTTTCAGTGCCAATACTAATACCCTATTAATGTTACATTACTCCCAAAGTTCAAATTAGAAGACTGAAGAGATAACTTGCTAAGAATATGGAAATAGCATGTTAAAAAAAAAAATTCAATTCAAAGAGCACTTTTCCAAATAAAAAGGTAACAGGACAGATTTTAAATGCACAACTGTATGGTCCTGCTTTGTCAAATAAATACAAAGGAAGAAGAAACTTCAACATGAGACAAAACTAAAAGATTAGAATTATCTTTGGAAATCTGCTACGTATAGAAAACCTGTGCAATAAGAGCAGGTCCCCTGTTCACTGTTAATAAACTTCCTTGAAAACTGAGTTTAGAATTTAATTTAGAGGCTAGAAACAAAACAAGTATGTGCCTAGATTTAATACTTACCTCGATAATGCCTCAAACGTCTCAATGTTTTCTTCCAGAAAACACCTACACGTACAAACATTAAAAGGATCTAATTCGCCCACAAGGATGTTTTTACCTGTAAATGTTCTGCTTCGTAAATTTCATTTCTTCCCATACTACTGTTTTAAAACATCACAAATTCAAATTCAAACTGATGTTTTTAATTTTTATGGCATTATACAGAACAAAATTTCCAGACTTTTTTCCAAAAGCAAGCGACTTCCACTGCTCTGTTAACAATATAAATCCAAAGGAAAGGACTTTCCTAACCCTGCTCACCGAGTAAAAGCAATTCTAACAGGGATGACAGCTAAACTACTCATTTGATTGTCAGATGTTGCTTTTTTCAGCAAGCCCCATTCCCCACAGAATTAAGATCCTAGGGAAATGACAATTAAATATGAATTTGAAAAAAAAAAAAAAAAGCAGGATTTGCTGCTTACAGGCTAAGACACTGGCATAGAATTGGGCTTTTTAATCGTTACTATTCAAGCAGAGACTGCTAACTTTAAATCATGAAGAGTTTGCTTTATTCCTGCTTAGTACAGTCAACACCACCCTTACAGTCTGTACTCAATACAAGCAAGTCCAAGCCTGAATTCGATTCAGGTTCTCTGAAGAGATCACTTCTGTGCAGCTCAGTGTTACAGAATTAACCCGTTCAAACCCCAAACTTCATTCACAGGCATGGACATCTATGCTTGGAGCGAAAATTAAATACATATATATAAATAGACATACATTTATCAATTAGCACCATCTAGTGGGGTCAGGACAATTTATGCCATGTGAGAAATATGCAGCTCACTTTCTGCTTCTTCTATGCAACATGTCATGATACAGCACGGGGCACGTAATGAATGAAACTCAGATGTAAAGGCAAAAATCAACAACAACAAGACAAAAAAAGCCCAAATAATTAATGACATTATGTTTTTTCCTTATATATTACATTGTAAGAAAAACAGTGACATTGAAAGCTGCATGTTCAGACGTATGAAAATTTATTGATAGGAATAAAAAACCCAATCTTTTAGGCATTCATACACATGCAAGACACAATTACAATTTAATTACTATTTTCTATTCTTACTTTTTTCTTCACTCTCAGGTGCCTCAAGAAAAATCTGCCACTCCATAAAAGAAGCTATTCTGAAGTATCAGATTCTGCAAAAAACCCCTTTTATTTAAGGCCTCCATTATCAGAGCAGAATTCTGCTGTAAACACAACTTTTGCTAAAACTGCATCGAAGTCCCACAAACACTGCATCCCAATGAAAAACACTAATAAAATAACAGAGTAAATACTTTTAAAATATTGATAATGATTAATTTTAAAGTGGTAAATTATAAACAGATACTAAGGACTAACCTTAAGCATTGATACCGTTTCTCAAATATGCAATCTAGAAGTGGATTTTTAGTCAATTCTGCACTTAAAATTGCAGAAAACTTAAGCAATGCAAAAAAAAAGTGCTAAAGAACTTCAAATGTAAAAGCCATCAGAGGTAGACTCCCTCATACATCAACGTTAGGCAAGACAGACAGACAGACAAATAAAAAGCAGCTGCATGTGAGGGTGCTTAAATGCACCAAGAAAAATCTCTACCAGCCTCTGGCAACAGGCAAGGGAGTTAAAAACATCACAATTTCCTTCTCCCTTTGCCTGAATACAGTCCATGTTAAAAATAAACAAAACAAAACAAAAAAAAACCCAAAAAACAAAAACAAAAAAAGGCAAAACAAACCAGGAAACAACCACTTACATTATGTTCATATTTAACACTATTAGGACAAGTCACCAGTGTAAAATTAAACATTTACCTAAATGTCCTTTAATGAAATCATGGCCATGAAAGGAAAGGATGCCTGCATTCAAGCCTTCCCTTGTTTCTAAAAGAGGTAAAAGATTGCAAAGCCTTCCAAGCAGATCAGAACATACCAAATAGGCCTTGGACAATGAGGGACAGACAAAAAGTCACTTTTTTTTTCTTTTTCTGGGAATTATGGTAGAAATAGGTGAAGAAAAATTGAAATATGTGGAGAAAATATGTAAATACGGGGGCCAAGTTAAGATCTATAAAGACCAGCAAGAGAAGACTCGCAGTGAGTACTTCAGAAGGCTCAGAATGTAAGAAGAGAAACTGCTGAGGCCTGCACACTGCAGCCAGGGGCCAGGCTACAATTTACACTGCATGGAAATCAAAACAAAGAGATTCGAATAAATCAATTAATACCAACAAGCAAGGTTTATAGCAACAATTTAATTTAAAAAGACATGAAGACAGCATCTTAATTTTACTTAAAAGGATACAGAGATCTTAGGAGTAAAATATCCCAAGTAAGTTCAACCAGAAAATTACAATAATTCTGAAGGACAAAACTAATTCTTACCCTCCCTCGCAGAGGATGGAGAAACACCAACACTTAAGTGCAATGTGTGCTGTAGGATAAAAGGACATATGAAAAATAATGACAAAATATTGGAAGAAAATTGCAGTAATTTAGGAGAGATTTACTGCCATTTCCCCATACCTTTTCAGACCAGTGCACTTCAAGTTCTGCACTAAATCATCTAAACATACAAACCTGTTTCACAGGAAGCTTCAAATCAAAGCAAACATGTTAATTTATTTTTATATTGGAAGGGGTAACACAAATGTATTTGCACAGGTGCACAAAATTACAGTGATGCCATATCTTTAAATATTGCTTGTAGAAAACAGCAGAAACTGCCCAATGAGGAGACAAGAACAACAAAGATAAGGTAGCTGCACTGATACTCCTGCCATTAAAAAAAAAAGAATATAGGGATAAATTTAGCAATTTCATGCTTGTAATAAGGATCTGTAAATATACAGACCAGTAACACAAAATTATCAACTGCTGGGAAGCCAAGAGATTTCCTGACAGTTTCCAACCTGGAACTGTTCCCCAGCTCCAATCCCTTTTTCCAAGTAGGATTCAATCAAAACATTAGCTACCATGACCTAGCCTGGTTTACACTGCATTTGAATGTGAAACCAGCAAAAATTTGAATAATATCAGGAATATTATTATCCAGCAATGTTTTGTTTTACATTTTTATGCAATGAATCATAACATTAACAGAACCAAAAGCCAACACATTTCCTTTTCTATTGTGCAAAAATGTTGATTTACCCCGATATAAAAAGAGATCCAAAATAATGATCCAGCTTAACTCACTTGAGTTCCCCCACCTCAATCAAAATACAGTGAGGTACTTTAACCGTCCCCATCTTTAAATGATCAGCCTCAGGTGTGTGAGGTCACTCTTGCCTACGTTATTAAATCAGTAGCAAAAGCTGAACGAAGTAAAAACCAGGATGACATTCTCACAGAGAAGCCATGACAGAATGGTTATGAAGGGATAATAAATGCACATAACACAAAGGGAATTAAGGGGCTTTCATACATTAAAAATTCATTTAGCAATAGAAAAAAATAAATAGAAAAGAATGCAGTTCTAATAAGTTAAAAGATGAATAAATATATTGAGAAAACACAGAAAGAAAGAGTAGAAGCAGGACAGGACATGGGATCAAGCTACACTTAGGTGTTCCTCAGTGGTTTTCTGATATAACACAAAAGGAAAATATTGCTTCCCCTTTGGGAGCAGACAATAATAAAACTTGGTCAGATTATTAGTTAGAAGTTGGTGGAAAGTGGATGTTTCCAAACGAAAGCACACAGGAACACAATTACAAATGCTTTGTTGCTTGGCACGTGCTAAGGTATGATTTGTAGTTAGCTTTAATGATACACTAAAATTTCAGTATGACCAGCTTAGTATTTTAGATGCCAATTAAAATGAAGATAATTACGGGTTACTTTTTTCCTAGAACGTTTGAAACTTGGAAATTCAAAATTACACCCTGATTTATGGTTTGATTCTGATTAAAGCTGTGTATGTCTGTAGTGTCATTACTGGATTATTTAATCACTAAATGTCAAAAAAACCTGCTCTTTTCCAAGAAACCAAATCTGTAAAGCACATTAAAACTGAAAGTACTTTATGAAGACGATATCCACAATAAATGTAAAACAGTACTCAAGGCTATCCCATACATAATCCCTAGCATTTATAGCTGGCAGGACTGGGGTGTTTTTTAACTGCTACTATCAAAATAATTGAGGCAATCCTGTTTGTGAGTAACTGCAATCACTGGAATTACTTTTTTCAGGCTGTGATTGCTAGAAAAAGCCAATAAGAAAAATCAGAAAGAGATAGGGAGACAATACAGATTTAATTTCCAACAAAGACTGTTTGCCCCCCACCATGCTGTCCACTCAGTAAACATCATGTTCTCCATAGTCACACTGTACATGAGCCACTGGGGCAGAAAAAAGTCAATGGATCCAAGGTTCAAAGTCACCTCCTCTGGGGATTTCATGTTAGTGCTCCATGAAACAGAGTGAAGGAGAAAGGCAGCATGAGCAAAATCAGAGGGAAAACAACCTAAAATTGAAGGAGAGAGCACAAAGTGCCAACTTAGCATTAACATTCTCTGAAACAACTGTTCAGAAGCACTGGCTAGGAAAGGGATCAAGAGGATTATGCTGATGCATCTCAAACAGTGTATGAATTATAGATAATGAAATTCAAAATTCAGAAGTCAAAATAGTTTCTTATTTTATTGTTAATAGTATTGGTCTGTATATGTGTCTCTGTGGGAGATCCATACTGCACAAGTTTTGTAAGACAAGAAAAGATGAAAAGAGGGTGTTTGTATTTCCCTGATGGCATAGCTAGCAAATAAGAGAGACCCTTATCTGGAAGGAGTTACAGTCTTAACCTGTGGCTGGGCAAAGAGTTTAGGGCCCAGGCACAGCTATTTAGCTGGACTCAACACCTGTGCTGGTATTTGAGGATTCTACAAACGGGGATGTGTTTAGAAATCTAGAGAGCAGAAGGGTGTGTGTGTGTGTTGTCAGCAGCCCTCTGATCAGCTGGAGATGAGAAATGGGACCAGGCTGCTTTTTTTTCACACGAGCTCCACTGGTGCTTGTGCTGGCTGAAGCCCTGCTCTGCCTGTGGTAGCCTTTCTGGTCAATTGGCTACTGGTGCAGGTGCTCAGCAGTGGCTGCATCCACCTCTTAGAGCACCAGACTGCACCTCTGCAGACAAGACAGAGGAGTCTTCCTCTCCTGGTATTTGCCACACTTGGAAATCGCAAAATAACTTCAATTGCAGCACTGGCAGAGTATCACTTAGTTTGCATCTAATGAAATAGTGGAACTTTGCAAATACATGAAAGCAATGTAACAAAGTAGGTGAAAGCAATGTTTTCCCCAGGAATTTATATAGCCACGTTAACATGGCATACAAGTATTTCCTAGTCATTCACTTACTGTCTTAATTTTTCTAAGAGACAAGGAAGTCATCCAAGCCTTATTTAGTAGATAAGAAATAGAAGCCTACAGACATACATGGGAGAATACACAGAGGAAAAAAACTGGTCTTAAGGAGTGGGGGAAGACAGAAAACATCTGACTACAAAGTATGCATGTGCAACTCTAAACGGCCCACTGAGGCACCAGTATTTTTAGAAAACAAAACCAAGACAGCTCTAACTTTAGACCATTCAATTTCACCACAGGAATAAAAAAATATTTTTTTACACCACTGATACCTCAGAGTGGTTCAGGTGGATCAAGAAAGAATGAAGCCCTTACCTCTGCAGCATGGAAACAGACTATGTCACCATACTGGAGATGTTATGTCAGAGTGAATCTGTACATTTAGGTTTTGCTATTGTATTGAAGGTACAGTTAAGCTACAGCTATTTCACATAATAAATTACCCGTCCTTGGCTTGCTGTGAAGGTTTTGTATGGCCTGGTTTTTGTCGGTGGGGCACAGATGTGGCTTCTGTGAGAAGCTGCTAGAAGCTTTCCCCGTGTCCAGCAGAGCCAACCCCTGATGGCTCCAAAGATGGACATGCCACTGGCCAAGGCTAGGCCAATTAAAAATGGTGGCAATGCCTCTGTGTTAACAATTTAAGAATAAGCCAAAGCAAAGGTTGTGGTGCAGTTTTAATTCCAGCCAGAGAAGAGCTGAAGCAAGAACACGTGCGAAGGACAGCTATAGAGACACCAAGGTCAGTGGAGAAGGAGGGGAGGAGGTGCTCCAGGCTCTGGAGTCAAGATTCCTCTGCAGGCCGTGGTGAGGACCATGGCGAAACAGTTGTGCCCCTGCAGCCCATGGGGACCCACAGGAGATGCAAAGATCCCCCCTCAGCCTGTGGAGGAACCCATGCCAAAGCAGCTGGATGCCTGGGGAAGGCTGTGGTCCAGTGGGAGACGTGCAGAAAGAGGGGCCCCTGCTCCCAGGCTGGAGCAGCCTCTCCTTGGAGGACTGCACCCCATGGAAGAGTGACCACGCTGCAGCAGTTTGACCGGGGACTGCTGTGGGATGGATTTGTGTTGCAGCAATTCACAAAGAGCTGCTGCTGCTCATGGGATGGACTCAGGCCAGGGAAGTTCACGGAGAACTGTCTCACATGGGAGGGACCCCACAGTGCAGAAAGGGAACAACTCCTCTCTCCCTGGTGATGAACTGAGCACAACCCCCATTCCCCATCTCCTTGCACCACTGGGGTAGAAGGTAGAGCTGGGAAGGAGGGAGGAGTGGGAGGAAGGTGTTTTTAAGGCCTTATTTTACTCCTCTTTATCATGCTTTAATTTTGTTGGCAATAAATTAATTTAGTACCTCTCAGCTGAGCCTGTTTTCCCCTTGATGGTATTTGGTGAGCAATCTCTCCTGGTCCTTATCTCAAGCTATGAACTTTCAGTTAAATATTCCCTGCTCTGTCCAAGTGCAGAGAGGAGTGAGTGAAAGGCTTTCATGGGTGCCTGGGTACCCACGACACTCGCACAGAAAGTAAGCCTATTCTTTGCATGCTCTGAAATCTTATTTATTCAGCTCCTAACTGGTTATTCTGCAGCCAGTGTGCACCAGGTGGAGAGCACTGGTGTGTCAAGCACTTACATGGTGCAGCTCTTAATGTAACTTGTGTTTGAAGTGAACTTCGCTGACACCACCGACACGTGCAAGGGGAGCGCTGGGTTCTGTGGGGTTACACAGAAAGGGCTGACAGAGGAAACCACCTGTGGCAAAGAGAGCACTGCTATGGAAACAGCACCACGTGGAAGTCTACAGGAATAGTGCACACCTACCATACTACAGTGCTCTCCTCTTCCCATGCTTCAAAAAGGAGGAAAAGAATTAAAATAGAGAGAATTGGGGGGAAAAAAAAAAAAAAGGGCTTCTCCTGGTTTGGGTTTTTGAAGTGCTCGGGGCAACACGGAAGAACAAGAAAGAAAAGATGAGTAAAACCCATGCTTGCATGTCCTGTATTTCATATCAAGGAGAGACGGTGAATATGTGTAACATAGCAAATACTCGTGAATACTGCAAATGAACCTCACAAGAACTAGCTGGAGAAAGGATACAAACAAGACTTCCAAAACAAGAAGGAAAGCTCATATAAGCAGTATCAAAACCTGCTGATAGGAAACACTGGCAGGCAGTTTTGCTGGATCTCAGAAATATGATTTTTATGAAATCTTATTGTATCAGTTTCCACACTTAAAAAAGATTTTCTAACTATCATATCCCATCCTTCTTAACTCTTACAATGTTTTCACACTGCAGAGGTTGGTTTGGGTAGTTATGACTGTTCTTAAAAGGATAACAGTCCAAGACAGTAACAAAAAAATTGTTTTAAACACTCCCTCACATGTTCTGCCACAGAACTTCTGGTCCAAGGAAAAAGAACACTGTAGAAAAACAGTTTAAAATTACATTATCCTTGGATGTCTTGGATTTATCAAACCATTACTGAGCAGCTTATGAGACCTTTCATTAGTCTCAGTATCACAGACAAAAAATGTATCACTTTGGTTAAGTAAATACTGCACAAGCTTTGTAAGACAAGAAAAATCTGGGTATAAGCATAGATTTTGGTTTTAAAAGTTCTCTTTGAAGTGCTGTACCAGTTTGGTTACCAGGCTGGTACACTGCCCCCTTGGTAACAATGAAATTACAAACTATTTATCTTAGAAGGATTGATTTTCTTATTTTATGTCCAGTACATTTTGGCTGGATTTCTGCTACTCTTTGGAGGTTTCCCAGCAGAAACTTTAAATCAATTACCACTGATCCAAAAAAAAGCCTCTGTCTGGACTTTAACCTAAACCACAGTTTTTTCACATTCCAAAGCACTGATTTATTCACAAGTTTCAAGAAATACTCAAAGACAAACACTTCACACCTCTGATTTAATAAGCTTATCTGCTTTATTTTTCATTTTAAAAGTTTGTTGGTACACCCACCTGTAGAGACTTCTGATATCAACCCAATTTCTACAGCTTTTATGAGACTGAACTGTCAACAAGACAATTTGATCCTTTTGGGATCTGATCTTCAGGTTTTTATTATTATTTTTAACGAAGTGGGTTGATAGAGGAGTTGATGACAGGAACAGGACTTCCTCATAAAAATCTAGATGAAAAGTTGCAAGTGCCTATTACTAAACACATTAGCAGCTCTGATGTAGAAACTGAAATATCCTACACACCAAATGTCTAAACTCCTGACAAAGAAGCCAACACTAGATATTCAGTTAAATTTCTACCAAAAAATACAAAATAAGAATATATGAAGAAAACCCACAGAATAAGTATTTACCACAGGAGAATCCATTCAACAGACTTTGGATAGAACAACAAAATCATTATTTATGTCTACCAGCTGTCTACCTCCTAGTAAATGACATACTAGCTACAACTATAACAAATATTTTTAGTTGAACCATCATCACATAGGATCCACATTTCATAACTGCATTATTCCATCCACTTGACCCTAACTTGCATTCCTCTACAAACAAGGCTACACCATCTAAAGCTATGCCTAAATAAATAGGAGGTGCATTTTTTTTCACTTAATTGAGGTAAAAATAAGCACAGGTATGTACGACTGAACACACATGGAGAAACAACTTTGTCTACTTAGAGAAGGAACATGGAAGATTGGGGAATTCAGCTATTATTTCAAAAGGAATCGATTTTTATTTTGCTTATTTTTGTCCAGTTATTACCTGATGTACTGCATTTTATACTACAAAAGCAGAAACAAGTCAAAGGGTTCAGCGCACACACAGGGTGACCAGAAAATACCTGAATCTCAACAAGAGAAGCAATAATTTGCTCAATGCCTGGCTGCTAGCTACCTTTTTTCCTAATGTTTTCATGGAAACAATATCAGCCTGAATAAAGATACTATTTTCTATAAAACCTCAATTACCTTATTTTGATTAATCTAATCATAGTTCCCATAGAAATTAAGTTTAAAGGCAGCTGACTGCCTCCAGCTAAGACTGATCTCTTTACTTACAGATTTCAGTTGCTGGCAATTGAGCAAGTCTCAAAAAAATCTCCCTGGCTTCAAAAGTAACATTTTAAATTTATGTGGCATTTCATGAGGAGTAACACCTTGCATTACACTTTTAAAAAATGCAATTAATTTTGATGGAAGCAAAACGACTCATTGCTTCAGTAGTAATTACTCCAAATACCAATGCAAACTACTGTCAGTCAACAAGAAGCTTTCTTACAGAGCATTATTTTCCCAATAATTTTCAGCCTTAGTAGAAAGCATGTGGTGAATCTGTATATTGGTATATTAATTAGACCATTACCTACAATGAGGTCAGTAATGAAATTCTAGCATTCCTTCACATATGTATTCTGTACATACAACCCAAGCAGGAAGCTTCAAAAATTCATTAGACATCAACCTTACTCTCCAGAAAATTAGAAAAAAAATGTCTTTAATTTCTTCCATGGAGCTTTAATACATCTTTGCAGACTCAGTATCCTGTCACATACACCCCACTACCTACTGCTAGGTAGCTCTTTAGAGGTGAAAACAGTATTGTATCTCTGATAATCTGGATTTAAAGAATGACAAATAACTGCCACCTATTATCTAATTCATCATTATTAATGACTTCAACTATAGTAAATTCCTTCTCCTCTTGCCAGAAATACCAAAATTTTCCACACCAACACAATGGGCCATATCTGTGCACAGGACAGTCGGCATCACAAGACTGACCCTTTACTTCTGCTGTGAGGAGGCTTTGCTTGCTTTCTCTGACTGAAAGCTGTGGAGGGCTGTGGACCCTCAATCCCGGAGGTGTTTGCACTGGGGTGGAGGGGTGAGCCCTAAGGCCAAAGAAGCTGATACACTCCGGGAAGGGAAAGCTCTAGGACCTCTCCTTATAGTGACACAAATGTTTCTCCCAGCATACTTTGTTACTTGATGGTCATTCCATGTATCCCATTGGTCCTTCCCCTTTGTGCTGCCCACTACCTTCCCTTTATAAAGGCCTGTTTCCCCTGCCTCTTCTGTCTTTCGCCCCTGGCTGCCCTGAGGCTGAAGCAATAAAGGCTCTCCTTGGAGCTCCCCACGAGGAGCCCGTCTCCTGTCCCCACGGCGTGCCTGTGTCCCCTGCACCTCCTCCTCAGGGCGCTTCTCAGGGAAGGTCACGGCGCTCCTGCCAACCCCCACCACCACACGAAGCAACCTTGCTTGATTCTCCTTTAGAGGATGAAGAACAATTAAATTTCATTGGCTGTGAATTGTTACTGGCTATCAAGCACCTCCTCCACACTCACACTTCCTCCTGCCGACGTCCAGGTGGTAAATCCTTACTCACACTGCCTTTTCCTTCATTTATCCTATCTCCAAGGCAAACAGCACTTCAGACCTCCACATGAATTTAGAGTGCAGCTTATTCCCTTTACTGGTGAGGCACAGCTTTTTAAAAATAAATATGGTTGAGAACTCAGCAGGTAAAGAACCTTAAGGACTTCGAATATCAAAGAAGCATTTTCCTGACTGAGCTATCAGTTTCAAATGATTCCACCGACTCCAAGGTGGTCCATACAATCTCTCCAACTCTCCAGTGCCTTCACCCCCAAACCACAAACCTCTCACTTTGTTAGATAAACTGAGGTTGGATACAAAACCCCAGTCCCACTTTCTTTTCTAGTGCATTTTCCAGGTTTTCACTCTTGAGTAATGGAGCTCCTCTGAGCTCCTTCTGAGGTGGCTGGTTTTGTCTGCCCTGAAATCAGAAACCACTCTCACCACTGCCTTAATGGGTGCAAATATATTAGCAACCAAAATCCCCTTGCAAACAAACCCTGCTCTCATCCTCTTCTATATGATTAACAGAAAAAAAAAAAAAAAAAAAAAGTCTTTAGACATGCAGAAAAATAGACAAATTTAACATTATGAAGATTGTATAAATATTACTTTTAGAGAAAGTATATATGGAGAACAAAGTAATGAGAAAATAAATAAGTTTTGTACGTCCAGCAAAAAGTATTTCAATGTCAGTTTCAAACTTGAAGTGCAGAAGTAGTCAACATATTCCATCATCAGCCTTCCATGCAGAAAGCCAACTCTATCTCAGTATGATCACCAACCTTCATTTTTTATCCTGTGCTGCTCAGGTCTTAACATTGCCTAACACATTCTCCTCAGCCACCATCTACTTCTCAGGCACACTCAGAGACGTCATTCCCTCCATCTATGGGTCATCCCCAACAAAAATACAGAATAACACATTCAGAACAATCAGTTGTAACTCACAGCTGATATAATCTGATATAATCAGAAGTCCATTTTCTCTACATTCTTATGGGAAGAAGATCCAAACCCTTGTTGTGCCTGGGCAGGAGCATGTGCCATTTGGATGCATGACACGGGAGGTGAACGCACATGATTTGGGCAGCACACACCTGGATGTTGGCTCCAGAACAGCTGACATATCACAGGGCAGGGGAAAGCTGCACCGTGTGAGTTTTCCCAAATGCCAAAATCACCTGCACATCTCTTGCCATGAACAGTTCAGATTGAAGATTTAGTACACATCTGCAGATTGTTGATTTTTTCACTAAGGATGTGTCAAATAAATGCCTTTTACTTTGCCTTAGACAACTTAAGTTTTTTTAAATACAACTTTTATATTTCTTAATGCCAAAAATGGCATCACAGTATACTGAAACCATGTACACTCACATATTGAACAATCTCAGTATTCACACTGAAAATTTCCAATGCTTCTATACCACAATGACTGTAAAATTTGGTCTATGTAATCCTGTAATTCAATTTACATACCAAAGAAATTTCACCAGGATATACCTGACTAGTTTGATTTTTTTTAATATGTTTTGGCAATTTACATGGTCGAACTTTAGCAGATAAAAAATATACTTCCTTAGAACTTCAAGTCAAATCATACCCAGGTGAAACTAGGAAAATTAGCACAAATTAAGGTTTTGCAGAGCCAGCTACCAAAATACTACGGAGTTACAATAAAATCAGACTTGATTCCTCAAATATTCCTTACTTTTGCAGTAGAGGGTTTTTTTCCTAGTGCAGCATATAGCTTTTTGAATGTACCAACTCTTCCTCTGAAGAGAAAGTGCAACACCACTTGCTGTGCCTTCTTTTTCATAATGGAAAGTACAGTATTGAGCTGGCCAAAAAACAAACTGCAATTGGTTATGAAATACTTCGGTAGCTGTGCAAGAGGAAAGTTTACTCAATTCTCGAGCATTCCATCCCCAACCAGAAATGTTTAAGGCAACAGTGCGAGTGGAAGCTTCATCCTGGAGCTAAACAGACCGACAGTAAAACGTGTCTGGTGCACTAACAGCAGGCAAGCGCACATGGAAATTCTTGCCGTTCCTCTAAAAATAATCCAAAGAAGTAGTTAGAGCACATCTTTATTTATCCTTTCTAAAAAAATATCCAAGCAGAGCACGTGTACTATTTCAGGTATCAGCTATGTCAATGCTTGTAATTACCCTGAAGGATCTTCCCCCTCATGTTTTTATCCTGTAAATCTCTACAGGATTAATGGGATCGCTGCTATATAAAAAGGAATGAGATGGTTAAATTTTTGGTAAAATTTGAGAGTCATGTAAGAAGACAAGGAAGTAACAAATTGAGAGAAGTAGAAACAAATTTTAAACACTATCCAGAAACACTTTTCCCTTCCAAACTGTCAACAACAGTCGTGGGTTCCCTCTTCTTTAATTTACTTTGTAAACTAAAATCGAGTCAACAGATTCCTTTGTGAAGAAAAGGAACAGCAAGAACAGTTGCATCAGTGTTTGCTGGTTTTACTAACTACAATAGGAATGTACTGTAGGGAGCAATCCAGTATTTGCAGGGGAATGGACTGGATGATCTAATACAACTTTTCCATTTCTGACTTCTTAGAACAGCTTAGGCTCATCCAAGTTCTCAAAGAGATTTCTGTCCAACAATACTGAATGAAAAGAACTCCAAGACAAGGTTTGGGGCTTTTTTTTTTTCCCTTCTCTTCTTCTTTTTTTCTTTTTAGTATTAAGAGTGCCAGAATAGCTAACCATATGCTACATATACAACCATGAAGAAAAAGCTATAGTAATTCAATACCCATAAAACTTAGAATATCTGTAGAAAAAGTAGAAAGTTCCTTTTATACTTAAGTCTTTCAATAATTTTGGAGCATTTTATCCATTTCCTAACTTAGGAAAAAGGCTCTTTTATAATATCTGAGATTATTAAGCAGTAAGATAAGAAGATTGGTGTAGAAATTTGTATTAAGTAATACATTAAAATAGAGAAATATCAGTGTTAATTGATAATATGCCCATGTTCATTTTCTTCCTACGCTGCCACATACCAGGATCGCAACATCCTTGGCTCAAAGCTAGTGCACATTTTTTCCCTTTCCTTTTTTTTATTACAAAATATGTGTCATCATTCTCTGTCTGCGGAATTAAAAACATTTGTCTTTGCAAGTACACTTGACTTTAAGACGTTACTGCTAGGAAAAACAGTCTTTAACATAAGGCACGAGAATTCAGAAAGAAAGATTTTCCACTCCCTAAGTCTTGTAACAAGGAAAAACTATGGCAGAGGGGGCTCATTCTTCTGCCTTTACAGGTCTCTTCCAAAAAGGCTAGGGACTGTCTTCTCTGAAACTTGAGAGGATACTGAACAATCCTTCTAAAAATTCACTGAAGGTCAAATAAATACCATGAGTTTCACATACTAAGCTAAGCCCATCTTGAGGCAGATATGTGAACCAGATAACCTTTTGAAAAGTCTTCATACTCTACTTTATATACCATAACTCCACAGAAATCAAAGGTGAGGTTTGATAGCCTGTGACAAGCACTGGGTCAGACCAGATGCTCTTAATAGTCTTAATTTTAATACACTGTATTGAAGAAGGGCAACTAATGAACACTAAAGATGTAGTTTTGAGATTTCAAGAATGACATCTACTTTAAGACAGTATGAGGCTTCAGAAGACATTAAAAGAAGAATTAACAGGGCTAAAGTTACATGTCTGTTCAATATTTGGACCTACAGAGCACAAGATAAATAATGAAGATGCTCAGAATATTTCAGTCCCGGCTTGTTGTAATTGCAACAAAGTGACCATTCACTGATCCCCTTTCTCATCTTTCTTTTCTGTTACAGTCAGAAAGTCCAATCCTCCCTGCAATAACAAACAACACGGTAACCAGGGCAAGCAACCAGGAGAGCCAACAGCTCCAAACCGAGAGCACGCTCCAAGGGAGTAAACCAGTTAACTGTTGCCTTCTTTTGGAATGAGGGGCAAAAGGCAGCAAGTGAAGGAGTTTGAAAAGATCTAGGTTTTGCCTCAATAAAAAATTAGAGCAAATGTTGAAGTGTCAATGTTTCACAGATCCACACTCATTTTCAAGCCAGACTTCTTTAATTCCCAAACCAGAAAGAAAACTAATTTAGCAGCTGACCTAACATTTTGCTCAGATGCACACCACTGTCAGCCTGCATCAGAAAGATGACTGCTATTCCTCTTACAGTGATCTTCTGAGCCACCTGCACAGACAGCTGCAGCAAAGCCACAAGGAGTCTGGGAGTCACGGCACTTCAGAAACGTTGATGAAATTCTTTAGGCAAGCAAGTACTGCCAAGCACTGTTTCACTGTTCATTGCCTTTGTGTATCAAATGCCAGAGAGCATTTATGTTTACTTTTATATGTATATTCTCAGATGTATCAACATTATTACATCTTTTTTCCAGAATAAAGTAACTGAAAAAAAAAAGGTGAAAATTTAATTTTTTCAAACCTACTTAGAAATAATCCTAGTTTAAAGCTTCCTCTAGATTAGTAATTGACAAGGGTAACAAATTCTGCACAAGTCTGAATAAATTAATGGTATAGGTTACTACCATCTACTGACTCATTTCAGACCTCAGAATTTCCTTCCAGCTTGAATTAGCTCTGTACTGGGGACTGAATACATACTTACCATTTTGTATGAGTGGAATATTTTTAACCAGCTGATTGGTCCCATTTTTCAGCTCTACACAATTTTTAGATTATTGGGATAGCTCTGTGTACTCCAACAGCATGCTTTGATTTCTCGTTACCGATCATTTTTGTAGCATAATATTTTACTCAAGTATTCATGCAGCTTATTTTAGGCTGTACTTTAGTCCAGCATATTTATGAGCAAAACACAAATATTAAATGGAGACAAGCCAATAAAAGAAACAGCTTACTAGAATTTCAGTTGACTTTGTTAAAGGAAATTATTTTAAATTAATGTGGCTACTGAACTCTTGCCATACTTGACCTCAGAAAATATATTCCTTCTAATTTTTGCTGTGAAGGTTTATTTATTTAAGCTAAACTCCAGGTCTCAAATGTTGACCATAAAGAAGTGTCAGATTTCCTGCTACTATTTCGTACTCTTTTTTTCTCTAAACAAGGGCAAACAACACATGTTTGTTGCATTAGCATTACACTGCCAAAACATCACTCTTAAATGAAATCATCTATGTATTTTTGGTAAAATCTTATTTAACAACTTCCACCCTGCCAGAAACAGAGTTGAAACAAGGCTGTTTTGTTTTCACTGAGCAACAGTTTGGTCACTGGTTTACTAGATGGCGCTCAAAACATTTTTCCATATGCTCTTCTCAAAGAGAATCTGACTTAAATGTGGTTTACCTTCACCAGTGAATGAAGGCTTTTTTCACCAAACATATCCCAGAGGAAGGTCAGGTCTTCCTGGCTGTCCACATGTGGCTGCAGCTGGGCTGGCAATGCAGCCAGCAGCTCGTACAGACCTATAAAATGAAAATAAAACACAAAGTGTGATCTGGGGTGATCTCATTAATTTCACTTAACAGTTCTGTGTAATTGGCTGCCTGGAGCATGTCATTTTAACTGAAGAGGGAGTCTGGAGTATTCAGCACAACATTAACTTGTAGAACCAAAAGGAACATTTAGAAAAAATCACTAAGAAACAAGTATTAGCAGTGTACTTTTTACCTTGTCACAGTTGTCAAGCTTCTACATGCATATATATTTACACAAGGTTATGCAGAAAATTCATAAAGGTTTTGAGAAAAGGACAAACCCAGAAAAAAACATACATTCCTTTGCTTAATCGTTATTCCATTTCCCTTGATGTTAGCCAAAGAGTGAAATGAGTCATGAATAGGAAAAACTTCCTTAAAAGAACAGAAACTGGATAGGGTGGTCCATTAAAAAAAGGTTCGTGGTTTTTCTAAATATTTCCTGCTAATATATTGCTTAATATTTTTTTTTTTCAATCCTGCGTTCAGCAAGGATCCACAGCAATACAAAAGCACCTTCTCTGTTTTGCAAGGATTAAACATTTAAAACCAAAACCGACAGAGTTTTCCCAGACACGCACGCACGCAGAAATATTTCAGTGAACATTTGGACTTTTGCAGGTATTTGAGATTCTCTCCAGGGCGAAAGCAATTGCTGCTCTCAGTTATTTGTGGCACACCTCAGCAGCGAGCTGCGAGGGGCAGACAGTAGCGCACTGTTCCACAGTAGCGTACGGCATAAAATATCCGCCGTGCACGCAGGCCATCCAAGTGCTGTCCAAGAAATGGAGCAACAGTGTTTGCAGCAGTCCTCTTTAGGGAGGTAACCTGGCATGAGCTGATATCAATTCATAGCACATGTTTAATTTTCCAGTGGGATTACTTGGGGTAAAAAGGACAAAATGCCTTTTTCTCCTGTCTGCTGTCTACAAAAACACCAATAGTCTCCTGGGATCCAAGATACACGGTCCTGTTATTATTTTTAGTCTGAGTAAGTGCTGCTGTTCATCACAAGAACAGATTTACAACATATTCTACTGGTAAAAGAACATTGTCGTAAATTTAGGTTGCCCATTGTTATTTTGCTTATTATCTCTCTAAAACTTACGATTTAGAATATTTGTTAGTAAGCAATTTCACAACCTTTTTCAGTACATATCCCTATCAGCATTACATACAGCACCTTTGGGTTCTGATTATTTATATTTTCATCTTTGTACTGTCTCTTGGTAAAATATTCTGGGGGAAAAAAGTTCTTTCCAGATACATTCTTTTGGTGCTCCAAGCATTTTTTGGTGGTTCACATTCATTTCTCTGAGAATCCTGCTTTGTTCAAATCTATTCTTGTTTCTCCTTCAGAAATACTGCAAAAAGAAGATGTAACTCAAACCACTACAATTTTACAGACAGGAAAAAAGACCATCAAGCTTTGCTTAACAAGATACAATCATAGATTGAGCTGACAACCAGAAAAAAGAGGTCTGAGTGGGACTTGTAGCTGCAACTTCCAAGATTATTAGAATCCAGATTTTAGCAAAAATGGTTGTTTTCACCAAATCACACAATTTATGAAAACAGTCTAATTTAGAAAACCAAAACAGTTCTTTCTTTTTAATTTAAACTTTTTTTTTTAAACACTTAGCCACTTTTGTTACTGTAAATATATTTACCTCAAAACAACCTGAAGGCTATCAGAAAATGGAATAGAAATTTTCAATATAAGCTTGCACTGTGGCACAACAGCTTTGGATCAATTCCTGTGTGCCATTCAGAAGAAAGAAAACAGTAACTTCAGCCACTTCCTTCGTATAAAAGGTGTGTAACAGGGTAAACTTTCTTTTCCTTGATCCATCAGATCTGCTTAAATTCCACACGTAATCAACTATAAAACTATTCTCTCCTTGTAACTTGCTCCTCAACACTTTGATGAGCAAATCCCTAGTGAAAAATAAAATGAAAGGTTGTATTTCCTGATGGATTAACTATTAGTGACACAGGGGGAGACTGAATCTGCCCATAACGAGACTTTGGTTTTACACACAAAACTCCCAGAGCAAAACCCCACCTGCCAGCACTCCAGGAGCGCCGAACCCTGCAGGTGCTTACACACATGAAGGTTTCACATCCAGCTCAAAAGTTTCTGTGAGCTTTGCTAATTTATACAGCCCTGAACTGCCCCTTCCAGGGAAATGGGTGCGCACAGTGCGCTGCTCCAGCTTCAACAGCACTGCTCCCAATCTGTGCAACTCCCCTGGTGAGCTGGAGACAATTAGACAGGTGCTGACTGATTTCATCCAATATCATCGCCACGCTTCGAGTGCTTCCCTGCTTTGGCTCTGGAGTCCGGTGTTTATAGCTTTCAGCCAGAAGGAAATGAGAATCCAGCCCTCCTCCGCAGCAGCGGAAGCGGAGGACTGTGCCATGCAGCGTGCCGGAGAGCACCGGGCTCTGCTCTTCAGACTCCTCCCGAAACCGAACACCACCTAGCCAGGAATTGACAAAACTACTCCATCAAGGAAACAAGTTCAAATCAGGCAGAGGAGGATTTAGTGTATTAACCCGGGGAGAACAGAAGACAAAGATCTAGAACATGTCTAAAGTTAAATTTGTGTGGTTACAGATCACCTGACTCAGCTCCAGAAGGTTACAGCAGAAGAAGGTAGTAGTGTCTGCAAAGGTTTACCTTTTCTCTTCTTCCTTCTTGTTCTGTGGCACGCAGTATCACAGAATCAAAATTTTTCAGATGGACATTCTGATTTTTATACAGTAAGAAAAAAGCGTGTGGATCTTCTACACACTCCTCCAAGTAAAACCTGATTTTTACTTGTGTCTAAATTACACGAAATGTGTTGATGTTATTCACTGTACTGTGAAGAAACAATGAAAACTGTGGCTGGCGTGTGACTTTACCAGCACGTGGCATATTAAAGAAAGCGCTTTTGTGATATGGAGAGGGACACAAGAGTTTGTCAAGTAAACTGATAATGAAGTTGGCAGCTACACACTGGCCTGATTTTACTTACCAAATCTAAACAATTGTCACATGCATCTTTCCTACTCGTGAAAGACAGTAGATCACATTCCTGCAGCCCTATAAGATCTCACTGTACAGAGATGGTGCCATGCAGCAATAGAAGTAATCTGAATTTCATAGCAGAATGCTATCACACCCACCACAATGTAATCACACCTAAAAGGGTAAAATATTAATTTCAACTTGTTCTTTCGACACATTTAAGCAGTTACTGTCCTCAGAGCATCTTCAGCTTTTTCTAAACTTAATACAATTTTGTTTTATATGATCTGAAGACCAAAATGTAGAATAATGCTAATTCCAATTTAAAAACGTGTTCAGTAGGTTTGCACATGCAATCAGGTTCAGGAGTAAGAAGCAATGGAAACCTTTAAAATCAGAAACAAGAGGACATAAAAGATTTTTTCCAGTTTTAGAAAATTGCTTCCTTTGTAGTATTATATTCTACAGAAGACTGCTTGTTCCTAGGAGGAGAATAAATGGCTAAGCAATTGATGAAACTGTTCCCGTAGTGAACCACTCACACTGCAGATTCCAGATGCTCTACATTCTTGACATCAGAATGGAAAAATTTACTGTTAGTCTAGAGAAATTTAATATCACCATTCTTGTCATATCCTTCATAGCTTCATTATTAGGACAAGTCTGTGGAAGCTATAAACTAGTGCTAAATGATAAAAAATATGGTCTCTGCGTTCCATCACTCTTGCATATTACAAGAAAACACCAACTTTGTTTTGGTTAGCGTAAGGAAAGGAATGGAAACATGGATGTGCCTTTGCTTTCATATGCTAATTAATTTCCTGAATTAGCACTCTGAACAATGATGCCAGGCTTCGAATCTAGAGTTTTTACGGCAACTGAGGGATAATAAACACTAAAGAACATATATCTAAAAGCCCAGAACAACACTGTAAAAATTTATTGTATTAATAAAATGGGACAAACCAACCTTTAAATTTTCCACTTTGTCAAAGGTAAAATAATCAGCACCATTTGCTGCCATTTATAACAAGCTAACATTTTTTCACATTTGAACTGTACTTTACGTAGTAAAGAAAATTCTACAAAGGCTCCGACGTTTCCCTTACACACAAACAAACAGCGCTGCAGTAGAAGCACCTGCTCTCACATCCTTGCTCTTGAATAACAAAATCAGTCACTAACACCACGTACTGAAATATATTTCATTTTGAAATTTGAGATTAATGTTTACGCACAGATTCAAATAAAAACATTTGCAGTATGTCTGCCTATTAGGATGGACACACTGCACTGTCCTATCAGACTCCAGCTCTAAAAAGACCACTATGTGCTCAAATTTATGTGCTACAAATAATTCTTTTTTTATGTTCTCTTAAGTAATTCCCCTGAATATATGGGCTCGCTGACGCTACAGAAAGTTAAAGAGTAACAATTTTTCTCTGCAGGGCCAGATGGATTAACTCATTCCAGTAAGCACCGTTTTTAAAGTTTGCAGTTTAGTGTTTCTAAAAAAAAAAAAAATTTTTTCAAAATACAGAACACTGAGTAACTACATAACCACGATATGTAAGTGATCAGCAAAAATATCTGTTGTGATTTATCTGCTAATTCACAAAAAAAAAAAGAAAAATGCTGAAATCCTTACAGACAGCAGAGCAGTAGAAATATCAATGTTGTGTATTTTTTCTAATTAAAAAAAGAGTTTTGCCGTAAGTGTCCTCAAAGAACAAGACCTCAAGAACAGGACTGCATATTCTTATGGGCAATAGTACTTCAACTTACAAGTATTACAATAGCTAATTTTCATTCCTCCAAGCTACAGTAAATTTGTTAGCCCACCTTAAAACAATGTTATAACAGAAAATGTTGAATGAGTAGTCATTTAAACTCATCACTTAGAAAAAAATATTATTTCCTTCAAAATGGAAAAGTCTTTCGTTTTGCAACTTGGCTCCTGGAGCTAAGGAATATGCAGTTGTTTGAAACAGTTATTGGTCTTTTAGGATTTGTCTCAACATGTGTATTTCAGACTTAGTATACCACAGCCTGTTAACGTTCTGATGCGAGTTAAAGAATTGATCTCTGTTTGCATCTACACAAGACTTGCTGCAAAGTTCCTGCTTGCATGGCTCATCAAAGCTGTTGCAAAATCAAACCCCCTCAAAAATGTAGTTACTAGACACTGTGTCAACATGGATATTTTCAAAGTTCATAAAATGTACTTCTATGAGTATTCAAAAGTCTACCTATTATCTACAAAAATAACACATACATAAAACTGACTTAAAGTGACCCATCAATGACAAATTATAAAGCAGCTTGTGGAAAACTCATACAAAAATGTTATATTCTTTAAAAAAAAAAAAAAATTTAAAAATATCCTGTCTCCTCCAATGAAGCCTGCATACTATGGCACCTTGAATAGCCTTGACTAATTGACTGGTCCTTTCCACAGACATGGGCTTGGCAAGTCTTTAGGACTTCTATCTAGATCTTCATCAGCCTTAGCAGAGGCAAGGTCCTGGCAGGCAGTCAGGAAAGAACTCATTTCAGCACTGGGAAGGCACCGGGCACACTGGCCGTGTTTTAACCCTTTAGTCACAGTTTACAAAGACTTGGCAAAAGACTTGGCACAGCCTGGAGACAGCAAGGACTACTAAACATGGCATTTTTCATCTGCAAAAGGAAGACACAATATCCCATTAAGAACCTGAATAAAGATTTCTAACAATAGAAATCAACACGATTTTCCAATCAGTTGGGTCCAGGAATAATGGAAACACTGATTACCACATATCTCGACCTCTCATGGTCAAGACACACTCTAATGTATCTCGTAGAGGATATATCTGGCATGAGAGTAGAAGAAGAAGCTCTACAATCCTAGGCAGTACTGATGCCTGAGATAAAGTCAGTGTTTTTATTATTTCAGTGTTATGATTCACTGCAGGACCTAGTTGAGGAATTAACACTCAAATCAAGTTATGCCACTGTACAATCAGTGATGTATACATGTAACCACACACACTTGATATAGAAGTTTACAGAAGAATATAGACAAATTTAAGGAGTCAAGTATTTTGACGGGCTGAGAAAGTTGGGGCTGTTCAGCCTGGAGAAGAGGAGCGTGCAGAGACCTCCAGCAAATCTCCAGGATCTGAAGGGGGCCTACAAGGAAGGCTGGGGAGGAACTCTTTGTCAGGAACTCTACTGATAGGACAAGGAGCAATGGTTCAAACTGAAAGAGGGGAAATTTAGATTAGTATAGGGAAGAAATGATTGGTGCTGAGATTGGTGAGGCACTGGAACAGGCTGTTCCCATAAACTGGGGCCATCCCATCCCTGGCAAAATTCAAGGCCAGGTTGGGTGGGGCTCTGAGCAACCCAGCCTAGTGAAAGGTGCCCCTGCTCACAATATGAGGTTTGAAGTTAGATGACCTTTCAGCCCAAACCATTCCATCACCTTATTTTGCAAATAAGTTTAGGAAAGTAAACTATTGGAAATAATTTAATTACTTCATCATTTATCTGTAAGCCTAATAGGTTGCTTTGAGGTGTTCTTTTTGTATGGTGGGCTTTTTTCTAAATCAATGTGCTATTTAAAAAACAAACAAACAAACAAACAAACAAACCAGAAAACAACAACAACAACACTTTTGAACCCCAGGCAACACCAGGCAACTGACAGCTAGCAGGGAAGGTTCTCGTTGCCTCTTAGTAGTACAGAAACAGGATAGGTTTTTGTACTTTCAAATTTACTACAAAACTACACACTGCTCACAAAAAAAAAAAAAAA